>JAOUQT010000007.1:1108370-1118480 GCA_025769995.1 Xyliphius kryptos | reverse complement strand
CTCACTGCTAAACACTCTGTATTCTTTGTAACCCATTGAAATAACTGTCTTTCTATGCTTTCAGACCCGAATCTCAAGGTGTGATCAGTGGCACAGTTTTCCTCATCATACTCTTCCTCTTTATTCCTGTGCCGTTCGTCAGCTGCTTTGTGGGAGAGCAATGTCAGCGTTTCCCTCATAACGAGGTGAGAGCAGGAAGAATACAAGTAAAGTTGGAAACGTTTTATTTATGGATTTGTAAGAGGTTTGTTTGCACATTATTGTGTCCCAGTGACCCAGAGTGTCCTTACATTTTCTCCCTGTCGTATGCCATCATTGCTTGGTTGGATGCACAGATGTGTTCAGTGGGATAAGGATAACCCTAATCTTGTATTAGCTGTAGCAAATAACCCATCTTGTTAACCATCCTTGTAAAACTGCTCAATCTCTTCATCTTGTTTGTCAGCAGTGCACAACACTGAATAAAGTCATAACTCCTGGCTTTGAGGCAAATGTTGCTGATATGAATCTTTTCTGGCCATGACCATGTATTATTGCATAGGCAGAGCCATGGCTTTTTTTTTTTTGCAAATGTTGTACCTGACAATCAATTCAAATCAAAAACAGAATCAGTTTACCTGCACGCTCATTGTTGTCCTCAGTCGTGTTTGTGAACGGTGGGCGTGTCTCTATACCTTCATACACACTTTCACTACTGCACCAGTCACACAGTCGGATACCGCAAGGCAGCGAGAAAGTCCCGGGTATAATCCCTGGGTGGAGGTGTGGAGTTTATATGTATGTCCTAATGATCATGCTGGGAACAGAGAGCAACCAAAAGCATTCAGATTTTATAATCTGAACAGGTTAATTTAAAGCAGTAAGTGTCATTTATCATCTTTTTCCCTGTCACCAGGGGTCGCGACACCGAGTTCCTCGCATTGGGATCTGGCACATGTTTTACGCCGGGTGCCTTTCCTGACGCAACCCTCACCCTTTCTGGCTTAGGACAGGACAGTTTAACTTCTCCAATTCACCTCGAATGACAATTTAGCATTTCCTAACATGCTTGTCTTTGGCCTGTGGGAGGAAACCGGAGCACCCGGAGAAAACCCATGCGAACACGGGGAGAACATGCAAACTCCACACAGAAATTCCCAGGTATCCACTGCGCCACTGTGCCGCCACATATATGTAACTGGTGTTACATATATGTCTTGCAAAGAATGTTTTCCATTATGGCTCAACTAATTTGGAATAGTAGAGGTATACATTTAATAATGTTAAAATTTGCCATCCATTGTTTACACAGTATTAACTTTAATATTTCAAGCACATATGTAACAAGTTTGTAATTTTAACTGGGGAGTTAGTAGCACTTCTACCTGGCTACTGTCTTATCAGTGCAGAAGATAACAAGAGCCAGGGTGAAGGTGTCTGGTTATCAAAACAGACACAAGCACTCATATGTGGTCTGAAATAGACCAGTTTATCATTTCCTCCCTAGAAAGAGTTGAGAATGAAACCACACATTTGCCTTTTTAGGATCACTGCTTTATTTTATATTTCACAATAAAAAGTACATCAATAGTGATAATATCATACCCCAAGTAACTACAGTGTTCACCATTGTGATACGTGAATATCAGATTCATTTATTCAAATATCAATATATGTGACCAAGACTCAATAAAGTATATGTAATATATTGACAAGTACTTCAGATATTTGCTGTAGGAGATGGACCACACAGTTCATCCTACACTGTAACTTCAGGCAGTACACCAGATTAAAATGTCATATAGTCCAAGAAAATTACCTTTCAGAATATATTGTTTTAGATTGGATAAAAGAGACACAGTCTTTTTATACCGGATGCCATTCCTGATGCACCCTTTACCCTTTAAGTAAGTCAAATCTGATCACTGTGAGTGATTTGGGAAAGAAGCTCAGAAGCTCGAATTAGATTAGAATTGACTTGAGTGGTCCGAGTGTTCCAATATGCAGTAAATCATAAATGATTCAGTCTGAGCTAAGAGACCAGATGTTAGATGGAAGTGCACCTTATTTCCATTTATTGGTCAGTAATTTTTTTATGTGGGTGTTAACAATATCCCTTTGATCCTGCGCAGTAAAATAAATCCAAACTCCAAGCATTTACAAAAAAAAATTAAAGCAAAGCAGAAAAATATCTTAAAAAGCCATATTGAACTACAAAGAAATGTAACATCAGTGGTTAAATCTTAAATTATTTCATAATTTATCCACCAATGCAGATATGTTGTTGGTTATAATGCGACATGCATATGGACTAAAGCTAGAACCACTAATCAACTCAGGGGGACAGAGGTAAACTGCCTATGCCCTTTTACCCCAATCTAGAAATATCTGACTAAAGTGTTCTGTAGAGTGGATAAACAACACCACAATGTCTGCCCATCATTAGAATTTTTTTTTTAAGGAAACCTTTTAGGATGCCTGATGATGTGCTGTATAGAGCAAGAAAATTAGATAATGTGCCCTTAAGCGGGCGCCCTTCATATTGAAAAGTGTGCAAATATCAAGTGCACCCCTACTTCACATGAATAGATGAAGACTATGTTATGATACATGGTGCATCATAGGTTTTTAAATGCTCATAGGGCCCCATACAGTATGATATAGTAGGTAAATGTTTAATTTTTTGCCTCTGTCCTCCAAACAACCTGTGTCAGCCAGTGGATAGAAAAGACTTACAATAAAGTCAGCAAAGGAATTTTCGTACACACACACATGCAGCTCACTGGATATTTTTCTCTGGATGTTTTTGGATTGTTATTAATTTATTATGTTGTATACCCCCTTTTTCTCCTGGACATATGTAATATTATCCATCTCTGTTGCTGTGAAACATTCAGTTTATTATTATACCATCAAATATTTGGCTTGTTATTGAAGAATTATTGTAATAGTTGCTTAATCATGTCAATCATCTTTATCACTTTGCGATTGTTTGCTGCCAGGATGTACTGTGTGGGATAGGGATATCTTGTGTCAGCTGTAAGGGCAATTTAGTCTCACCAATTATCCTACCACATATTTCTGGACTATGGGAGGAAGCCGGAGGCTCCATGCGAACACAGGGAGAACATGCAAACTCCACTGAGAAGGGACCCAGGATGCTGCAAACCCAGGACCGTCTTACTCAGATGCGGCCAACACTACCCATAACACCATTGTGATGCCTAATAATACTTAATTTGAATTTATAGTCATATGATTATTGTGCTATATTGATGCATAAGGTAAACACAGAAACTAGCTTTTTACAGAATAAGGATTCTAGATACCCCTGATAAAAGACAGAGGCCGAACAAGAAGAAGAAGAAGAAGAAGAAGAAATGCCCCTGAGCCACGTTTTACACTCCTGATCTAGATAATTCTTCAAAAGTACTAGAGCATTATTGGTCAACTTCACATTTCAGATTTAGACTACTTTTACTACTTTTATGACCTCCACTATTCTGGTAAAGATCCCCTAAATGCTGGAGCATGGCTGTGGGGATTTGTTTAATCAGCAACATAAGTAAGGTTGGGCACTGATATCGGGTGTGGAGGTCTGGCATTCAGACAGCATTCCAGTTAATCACAAAAAGTTTTTTTCAGGTCAGGTCTCTCTTTAGACTGCTTGAGTTACAATTATATCTTAACCTTGGCAAACAATCGTTATATTATGGTTATTCTGGAATAGGTTTTGATCACCAGTGAAGAGAACATTTAATTATAAATTAAGCATATTTTGTGTTTCCGAATATTTACTTACAGTTTCATGAAAGCTCGCCTACATTATGTGTGTTGAGGTTAGTTTGCACATGCCATATGATTTTCTCAAAAATAAATAAATTATTTAACATTAATAATAATAAAAATCTAATACAACAATCTATATTTCTCTTATCCTTACCGACTGTTATAATGGATGATCATTAAGCATTTCCTTTATGAAGCATGTCCAAAGAACCTTAAACTACAATGCCTTAGTACTGTTATAATAACACATATTGACTTTAATGTATCACATATCAAAACCTGAACCAATCTTTCTGCCCAGGTGGCAAAATCATCCAGATCATAAGTAGCATATGATCCAATTAAAGCTATCGCTTACACATCAGCATTTCAAATCAAGTTAGTCAAGATTCTATTATATATAAAAGCACATGCAAGCATGATGCAAGATCACAGTGATGAGTTTTACTAGATCATGGACCTTGCAGGATGTGAATTCTAGTAGACTTGTGTCAGCATTCTGCATTTAGATCTGAAACATGCATCGTACTTTTAACTACACAAAAAAATACAGCTAAATTAAATTCATTGCCATAATTAATCTTTAATAATGAATTATGACTTCATTATTAATCCTGAGTATTAAAATATATAGTAACTGCACGAAATTGTTGCAAACTGAGACATAAATGCATAAACTGAGTAGAATAAAGTGAGTAGTAACATTTTATTGCACCTCCTATGAATAACAATATGTTGGTGGACATCTAAAGAAGGGGGTAGTGATACAGGGTAGGATTTTCTATTTGAGACAATATTGTTTATTTTTTTACTTTTTTTCCCACTTGTTTCTCCAATTTTGGCCAATAAGTGGGAAAAAGCTAAATAAAAAAAGTAAAAAAAAAAAAGAAGTCCAAATATCACAAGAGCAGCATTGCTGGAAGGTAACACCTGAAGGGTGCTAATCTCAACATGGCGGGTCATATTAGTGCATTCAGTAAGTTTTATCATTTCCTGATTATACTACTCCTCTACAGGAACAACAACACTTTGAGGATTTCTCTAGCCCAGAGTGAAGTATCTGCACAGCCACTGTTACTAAGCCATATCTTCATGTGTCTTTTATGCCATAGTGTTTTGACCTACGCTTATTTTATTGTACTGATTGTAGAATCATATGGTTTACTTTGCAAATTGATGGATCTGTGTTTGTTTCTTGGATTACAAGTATGGACTACTGTTATATCAATTGTTGTTTGGCGGTTGTATGTATAGTTTCACCCATATTTGTAAATAAGCATGCAATTGCTTCCAGTATCCTTTGCACTGTTATTGTTACAAACACAGATTATAATAATAATACAGTAATAAAAAAAATAATAAGATGCATTAAGAGTTATTAAAAACTGCAAGTCTAAAAATAAAACTTCTGAATATGTAATAATGAGAATTTCTGATGAATATAGACACACTATGCTCTGTCAGAACTTTTAAATCTAGCATCTTATGTGTGGGATACATTTGCATTTGCAAGATATCTGATATGTTCCTGGGTCACATGATGACATTACTGATTTGGCTCCTACAGTAGATACTTATGAAATTCCTTCAACATTACAAGGATGCCTTAAAATTAGCATGAGCTAGATAATATTAGATTCTAACAGGCCTCTCAAATATGGCTTAAGGTCAGACTGTTGAGGAAATTGTAGTGAAAAATCAGGAAGCTGAAAGACACTTTTTTTAAAGTGATTTATGATTGCTGATGAGTGGATGCAAGCTAAGTGTTTTACTCAAGGACCTAGCAGTTGTTTTTGAACAGCACTAAGACTAAATATACACTCGCCGGCTAACGTAATAGGTTCAATTGCTTGTTAACACAAACATCTAATCAGCCAATCACATAGTTGCAACTCGATGCATTTAGGCATGTAGAGGTGGTTAAGAAAACTTGATAAAGTGCAAACCGAGCAGTCTGGTCTACTGATCTATTGGAATTTTATACACGGACATATCTAGGGTTTACAGAGAATGGTCTAAAAAAGAAAAAATATCCAGTGAGCGACAGTTGTGTGGACAAAAATGCCTTCTTGACGTGAGAGGTCAGAGAAGAATAGGAAGCATGTTTTGAGATGATGGAAAAGCAACAGTAACTCAAATAAGGTTTCAACTAAGGAATACAAAATACTATCTCTATTGATTTTATTCTATGTATTCAAAGAACTAAGATAAAAGGATTAAACAGTAAGTTTTAGTTCTTTAATAAGCAAACTTGTTTTTCTCCAACTTTGTCATCCCAAATTTCAGCCAGCTCTCACATTTCACTACAGTGTCTATATAGCAAGCATGAGGGCTAACACATGCTTCCACTGAGCCATACGAAACCAACTACCACACATTTTTAAACTTCAGCCCATGCTGCATCAGAAGGCAGCATAACATACTTGGAGGAGAGTGCTACTACTGCATATCTGAGCCTGCATACTTCTGAAAATAGTTGTTGCTGTGCTTGATAGGGGAAAAAGTAATTCCATCCCCCTTACTCAGGAGAGAACAGACATTTTTGCTCTGTAATGTAATATAGTTTTGCAAAATACAGTTTTTACAAAATTTTATAGCAGCAAAATTATGTAATATTTTGACACAAAGACAAAAACTAGACTTTAATATTATACCAAATATAATATTTTATATTATAAAATACTAGGAACTTGCGTAGATACTCCACAAATAACTGAAACACTAAAGCCTAATTAAAAAAAATCACAGATTAACACAAACTTAGTACATACTTTGTTTTAGCTGGGGTAATCAGTACTCTGGGGATTGTGAGAAATTTAGGAAAGGGTAGCCATATTTGGATAGAGGATTTGGCCACTTCTGTTTTCAGTGGCCCCTAGCGGTAACTGGTAATCCCTTGCTACAGATTCCATTTGCATTTAAATAATTATGAACATATAAAAAAAAAAATCAATAATTCTTAGTTTTTATAACAAATCACTCCAGAGCACAAATGCATCCATATTTTACTTTGTATCCTGTATTCAGACCTGACATGACGTTCATTTTCCGGCTCCCACAGAATTTGCTAATAGAAGACAGGCAGCTGGACCTCCCACTCCTACAAAAGGAGGGTCTAGGCTTAAAGCCGTTTAAAATACTATGCTATAGCCTAGTCACACTGGCCAACACAGCTGCTTCTAAATATAGCTTGTTCATACTGGTGGCCCTGCCCTTTCTAGCAAAACCACGATGGAGCATTGGACATCAGTTTGCTAGTAATCATCCATATGTGTGTGTTTGCCTTGATTGCTTTCTACAGGTATGTAGACTTGATTTAGGCTAGACTAGATTTACTGTCCTGCCCACACACTTTCCTCCATGCAATAATTTGGAACAAGCAATCCACTTGATTGCTATTTATGCTAGTGACATTGTCTCATTCTCTGGACAAGCTGTGCCAGACCTGTTGGCTCTGGTTTGCCTGTATTCAGGATAAGGGTTTAAAAAATTCAAATCAGTTTTATTTTATTTTTTTTATTTTTACAATGAAACATTTACGTAAAGCAGCTTTACAGAAATTAAAACATATATGATCTTTAAGTTTATATAAGTTACTTTTTTGCTTTGTTATTTTTATAAATATGAATGTACGGTTAAGCCTGTGATACAGATCTGTATCAATAACTCAAAAAGACAGAGACGTGATAATTGCACATTAAATAGCGCACAACCTTCAGATTTTCACCTAATTTATGTGTTCTGTACAGTGCTGTGATGTAATGCTGTTGTGCAATATGGAAAAATCTTAAATATACTCAAATTCATGGCATTCCTTAACAATCCTGCAAATTATAATGATTGCCAAATGAAATCCTTTTAAAATATAGCCCCAGTTCTGTTTAGCTTCAGAAGTACAACCACTTTTGAGAACTTCAAGCAACCCACAGTCCTTGGTGTTCTTGAGAGCACAGGAAAAGCACAGGATTAACTATATGGTTGGAATAAAATGCAGTCTGCATAGAGAAAGTGAGAGGAGAACTTGGTAATCCTGTACTGTCTACTTGGAAAACAGAGTTAAATCAAATAGACAGCATAAAAAACATTGCTTTCGTGTGTGTATGCATACAGATCTGGTTTAGCTTTTTACATCATCACACTCATCTACACTGTAGTAAAAGTTTTGTCTACATGGCCATGCCAAACTTGTTGGCGGTTGTTGAGAAACCTAATATCAGCCCCTCACTCATTCTACGAGCACATGGAAAGTAATTACTTATTTATCACCATTCAACTCTGCAGACGATTGAGTGGGACAAACAGCTCTAAATGCATGTCATTTTATATTTCCATTCTAATTTAAGTAAGTGAACGAAATAATTATTTTGCAGAATGCACGAAATAATGAACAAACTGGCTTGCATATTTGTTCGGATTGATATTAGAATAATTGAACATAATTCATCCTCGTTGCCATAAGCCATTGACATAAGTGTGTTTGGGGCTTTTTCCAGTGAGTTGGCATCCAAACAGGCAATGCAATAAAATCTGGCAACTTTATTTCTTAATATAGGCAGAAATAAAGCGAGTGATGTATCTGCAGTTTGAGCCTGGCTGAGTGTGTTTGAACAGAAAAAAATATAATATGTAAGACATAATGGATGAGCTGCAATCACGGTTATATATAATGTCCAGCAGCTAGACATGTTGCACACATGTAGTACACTGCAATACATGCAGTAATTCTTTCCATCTTTACCCATGTTAAATATTTCATTTATTCTGCTGCAAGCTTTATCAAGCTTTGCAATGATCTGAATCTTTGCTATATCCTTGATTTCTTCTGTTCCGGCTGAGAGTTTAAGCGATGACTGTTGGCTGCAGAATCTGTTCTACTTAAGTGTTGAAAAAAGTTTGAAAATCTTTTGTGCAAAAGAGCCTCTTATCCTTTCCTGGCTCTTGGGCTGCTTGATAGATCTCAATTATTCACACTTCCTCTGTCTCACCATACTTAACCTTTAGCATAACAATCAACATCCTCAAGTTATTAGTGTGTTTACGTTGTTAAATCTTAATTCTTCAAGAAGAAAACCTATATTCATTGTTCTACATTAGTACTGTATTAAAACCAAACCTTTTGTACATACATCTCTACATGCCATCTCTCTACATCACTTTAACCTCTGTTGTTAACATGTACTCCTCGGAATCACAAAGATGTAAGCAACGCAGCCAAAATAGTTCTCCATCTGTTACTCACCACTTCAGTATGCACTGAAGACCCAAGTCTGCCACCAAAATTAGCCACACATGGCCATCTACAACCCCTGTCCTTCAGTTTATAATTGCACTAGGTCTGTTTTTAAAGCTAGAAAATCCTTTATTTATACCAGCACAGTTCTATGAAAGCCAAGCACTTTGAATGGAGCTAAAACCTCCAGAACAAAACTGCAACCAGCGTTAACTCAGCAACATATGAGGGTGTTTGTCAGCGGAACAAAGAGAAACACAGGAGATTTAAGTTGAAAGTTTAACTTACCGCCAGGGCCTGGAGCCTCTCCTTATGAAGTTCAGCCTCAGCCATCCTGGAAAGACAAGGGGAGAGGTCTCAGAAACCGTAAGGTACACTCTTCCAGAGTGAGTATATATCTGTGTAGGTGTGTGCTTGGAAGTCAGTAAGATAAAGCTTCAGATGCAGACACACACACAGCTTTGGTTGTAACTCAAATCCAGTGAGACTGTGTGCTGAGGGCAAGATCTGCTCATTCACTGGCCATGTGCCTGCCAGATTCTCTCTCGCTCTTGCTTTCTCTCTCCTCCCACCTTCCTCTTTTTTCATGGGCCATGTATGTGCAGCAAGAGAGGGCAGCTGGGAGGAGGGAGGTAGAGATGGATAGTTGGTTTCCCTCCTCCTGACGTATCAGAGAGTGCTGCTAGGAGACACATAGAGGTGTCACTGAGGAGGAGCGCAAGGATAACAGCATGTCACACCTCGTCTAAATTCTACAGCAGCTGAGTATGTGTGTAGGAGAGAGAGAGAGAGATTGCAGAGAAGAGTTGAATATTCATATTTTTATATATACAGTTTATACTGTATATAACATAAATCTTTATTCGTCCCACTATGGGGAAATTCCACAATTTCACACACACACACACACACATACATACACATATATGTAGTTATATATTATTTGAGTACACTATAGATTTGTTAAAAAGCAAAAATACGCAAGTGAAGGAATAACGAACATAATACAAGATAATATATTACTAGACAAGTAAGACACATATACAGGGGTTAGACAATGAAACTGAAACACCTGTCATTTTAGTGTGGGGGGTTTCATGGCTAAATTGGAC
>JAOUQT010000007.1:989875-1000769 GCA_025769995.1 Xyliphius kryptos | reverse complement strand
GAATGTAAACGTTATAAGAACTGACCATTATTTATATTATTATTATTATAAATTATTAATATATAATTCCACTGGCAAAATGGTAGCATCGCGGCATCTGGAAAACGATTTACATTCATATTTTTTCAGTTCTGCTACTTATTTCTTTAAAAATGTATTTCATTTAATTAAAAAATGTATGCAAGCACGCGAGTTTAGAAAGTTCATGCCACCACGTGTCGTCTATCTCGCTATATTGATCTAAACACACGCGCGCTGTGAAACAAAAACACACCCGTTAGTATATTTAGAATATATATTGTTATACATTAAAGAAGCCACATAATAATAATAATGAAATTTCACCGACATGAAGCAGATGTGCAGAAGGTGGAGATAATGGATATAAAAAAATCTCCAAAATTTAAAGGTTAACTCTGAGTCAACTACACGAAACCATCACTTGATTAGGAACATCTGCCAAGTGGAATAATGACTGACCAAGCTTCATATTCGGCTCGAATATAAGTTGTCCCGTGCACCGAAAAAGACAAGATACCAGCTATGGGTAAACAGACTGACTTTGACCAAAGACGGATAGATAGTTGGAGCCTGGAGGTGTGGTGCCAGTGTTTCAGTAACAGCTGCACTAGTGTGCTGTTGCAGTATCATGGTTTTACAGGTGTACCAAGAGTAACCATCAAAAATATCCAGACATTGAACCAGCGAGGCAAAGTGGGAGATCTGCTACAGTGAGAATGGGTCGACTTGCTTATGAAGGGATATTTTCCACCTGATGGTGTCCATCCATCTGTTACCCTTCGCTTAATCTACACATGATCATGGGCCAGACGATGCCCACCAGTCAACTCTGGGTGTAAGAGCCGGAGCAACCCTAGACCAGGCCCCTTTAAAGACACCAGTTAACCTAACATGCATGTCTTTGTAAGGTTGGAGGAAACCGGAGCACCTGGAGAAAACCACGTGAACACGGGGAATAATATTCCACACAGAAATGTCCTTGCTGTGAGGCGACAGCTCTACTCCACTGTGCCACCGATGTCCTCCTTGTGGAGTCTTGTCCCTAAAGTCTGCAAGCTGTAATTAATCAAAAACGTGGACTAACCTGTTATTAGCCAGGTGTTCCTAATCTAGTGAGTGATCAGTGTATAATGTCATAATGACATGCTGTTTCTTTTTGTCTCTTTCTCTCAGATAGTAGTTATACGTCATGATATGCACAATTAGCCTCTCTATTTTTACCATTCCGATTTTTTTAAAATCTTAATTATGGATGAAAATATATTTATATAAACTTCATAATTATCCTGTATTACTTTTTAAAGCTGATTTTCTGGAATGTTCCATAAAAAAACACTAAAGAAATAAAACTGAATTTAATACAATTGAATTTAGGATGATGCGAACAACATGATATCACTTCACACACATAGAAGCCATTAGCAACCTCAGAAATGTCTGGTGCATTGTACTATCATGTAATCTTTAGCAAGCAGACTGGATAGCTCGGTTGGTAGAGCATACAGGGGTTCGACTCACAGGGGCTGCAACATATGACAAAATATTAGGAATCTCAGTCAGCATATCCGAATCTGCACATCATGCTATATCTTTGGAAGATTATACTGTTTATGTTGTAAATGACTGAAAAAAACCCACTGTATATCAACATTTTTGTGTATGTTGGAGAAATGTTTGTATGTGTTGATGGGGACCGTGTATTTCCAAAAGGGTCTGACTGTTCTTAGTTTAGTTTGTTTTTTTTATCAGTGCAGCATTGTTTAATAATCTCGGTTAACTTTAGCTTTGTAATTGGCATAGCATTAATTAGCTACATTAATAGTATATAATGGCAGTTGCTTATAAGGATTATACACATATTTGTGTATGGATATGTGTGAGTGTGCCTAATGGATGGTCTATGCCAGTAACAGGCGAGGACAGCACTGTCTACAATGACATCATTGATAAAAATATGTAAATTTGACATATTCCCATCTATGCATTATTTTCTCAATGACTTCAGAGTATTCTGAAAAAGTAGAGCTGTTATTCTGTTTGGCGTACATGGATGCCTTTGTTCCCTGGGCATCTCAGATTTTTTTTTTGCCTGTGCATCGCTGTAGACTGTCGAATGAGTACTTTATCAGTGCTCTCCCCTTTCCTTTCTCTTTCTCTCTCTTGTGCGCATGCACTTTCATTCTCTTTCTCTCTCTCTCTCTCTCTCTCTCTCTTTGTGTGTATGCTTGTCTGTCTGTCTTTGATCCTATACAAATGGTGATACCATCAAAACATGTTCCGTCAGACCTCTTACCGACTTGATACAAGTCAAAATAGACAAACACAAACCGGTGTGTGCGCTGCTGAGATCAAAATGCAGCATCTAAAAAAAGTCAATTAAAATATTTTTATACCACTCTACTCTCTTTCCCCTATTTTGCATAAATTTACCTAAGTATAAATGTACTAATATTAGGATCTGAGGATAATTTCAACAGTGAAAACTCGATAACTTTGGATTAGTTTGACAAAGGTGTTTCAAGAAGTTAGAAAATGCCACGGAGCAATAAAAAATTTTTTTTAAGGTTATGATGAAACAAAGGAAAAGTCATAAAGGTTTGCCAAAATGTAATAAACACAACATCTCTGCATCTCGGCGTCTATTTCCACATCTCAGTTATTTATACTTTGATTTCTTCAGCACTTCTGTTTTAAACCGATACAAATGCACAAAGCACAGTCTGTGACTACGTCAAAAGCCAGCCATTTCTGCTTAATTGTAATTGATGTGCTGAAATTTGTCATTCAGGCCAACTGCTTTTGCGCTGTCATATAGAATATGTAAATTGATCAGATGACTGCTTGTAGTGAGCATATGGATGGTGCATGACAGGTATGTGGAGTGTGTGATTGATTGCTGCTGATGGTGGCACAATGAATCGTGCAGAGCGTGGGGGCACCAGACGGCACCGTGCCTCTGTCAGTACTCACAATTGCACTCCGCATGAGGAAGGATAATAGTCAGAATTCCTTGACTCTGGCAGAATTTTAATACACTGACCAAGTGCTATCCTCTGCACTAATCAGATGTCCAGTTAATATAGTGCTTAAATGTTTCCATTTGCAGGCAGGTCATACCTTTCAGACTATTTTGTCTTGGATTGTCTTGTTTAAAATTTTTCATGAGCGTATCTTATTTATTTTTAGGTCACAATCACAGGCTCTATTTGTCTTGTACATGGTATCACACAATAGCACCTTTTTTTATAATTTCATTTAAGAACAATGTCAGGAAAGAGCACGTTGGACTTTTTCCCCTGTTTTATTTGCCGTAGGACGGACATAACCTTAGAACATGATCTAGTTCAGTAGTTTATACTTTATAATTTTTTTGTCCTACTTTATAATATTCTCCCCAGGATATATTTAATCTTAAGTAGAACAATGTACACAGATATCTGTCATTCAAGTGGAACACGTTTTAAATCCAGATTAGGTGTTACAAATAGAATAATCTCGTCCGTCCAGCTCTTTATGTTTGCTGTATATTTTGTGGTTTGGTTAAGGCTTTTCTAAACACTGAACCTTGATCCGGATCACCATCTTGAAATAGACCATATTCCTTTCACTGTCGTTTTTTAATATGAGTTTTTTTTTAATTGAGCTGCTGCATGGTTTTATAGCACTACCCGCTGTTGCCTTTGAATGAGTTCACACATGTTAAATGGGCTGCCACATAACATCTGATTAAAGATTCACTGATAATCAGACGGACTTTAAAGGTCATCTAATTAACGCTAGCCCTATTCATTTTCAAATCTTCCACCTGCAGCCAAAGTGCTGTAATTCAAAGGTGATGTGAAGATGACACCACTCAGTGTTCTTTAGTCACATTTCTGCATTCAAATAATACATAGTGCAAGTTAATGCCATCACAGTAACACATGACCACATGAAATGGATTAAAGCTCTCCAATGTGTTTTATATACAGTATGTTACTCTGTCACTGTGTACTCCACTACCACAGTACCACAGTAACGTAATAACACATACCTCTGCTGTGTCCTTCTTTCTCACAGTGAACCTGCTGGACTCGCGCTCTGTAATTGGTGACCTTGGATGGATAGCCTACCCAAAGAACGGGGTGAGTTATACCCTCTCTCACAACCAAACACTGCATAAAGATTGGGCCGGGGATAACATCTCAAGGTCTCACAATTCCCTTGAGTGTGGCAAAGACAGATTCAAAGTGAAAAATAATAGAACACGAACACACCAGAGACATGGAGAGTAAGAGAGCGAGATAGAGAGAGAGAGAATGGGGTGTATACTGTATTTTTAAGGGGTAGAGACTACCCTTTTTTCTAATTTTATAAAGACCTAAAAATTTAATCAAAGGTGAATAATTAGAGGAGGTTATATAGAGGACTTTTATAGCCAGCCAGATTATAAAACTTGTGGAATAGTCAAGGGAATGAAACAATCACAAAGTAAAGTGTAACATGAGAATATTTAACATATTCTTTTATTCCATATGAAAGTATTAGACTGATTTTAAGGTCAGGATACACTTTGACTTTAATGTACCAAGTTGTTGCTAGAAAACAAAGCTAACAAGACCAAATTATTGTTTGTGTGTGTGTATTTTTTTTAAAGTGGAGTGGTGGATTTAGGAGCAGTAAAGTATGGAACATATTCAGGTTAATTTGCTTGAGGATGTAATATTAAAACAAAGTGTAATTAAATTGCAAACAATTTATCCAATACAAAATTACAGATTACAGAGTAAGATCCTAGTCAGCAGTATGAGTCATATTATGCCCATAACACACACAAAAGCACAGTGAGCATACACAGGTTTATGATGTGAAATCAGTGTGTTTTCACAACTAATACATGAAAACTGTAAAAATTGAGCTTTGTGTTTAGTGACAGGTGAAAGCCGGGGCACAAATATATATTTTTTTTAGACTTGGTTGAGGCTAAAATCATGATTAGCATGTTACACAGAAGTTTTAATTCACAGTAAAACAAAGGACATCATCAGCGCAACATCTGATCATAATGACATCACCATTTGCCCATATCCTGGTGTGATGGTGCAGTTCATTAACAAAGCATTGCATATGATTATGTATGGGGCCATCTGTTAGAGGAATCTCTGTGTGTGTGTTTACTAAATCCACTCATAATCAGAACGCAGAGACTCATATTTAAACACTTTGCATTTGAAAATCTGGTTGCCTTATGTTTCGATCACGTCTCTGTTTTTACTCAGATTAGCCATTTCCACAGGCATTGTGTATCATCGGTGTGTGTGTGTCTGTGTGTGTGAACGTTCACCCATTTTTGTATGTGCTTGCAGCAATAGCTGACCCAGGGGATGCATAGTGGCCTTTGTGTGTGTGCCAAGCCTGTAGACGCTGCTGACAGCGTGTAGTCACGGCTCAATTCAGCTTCCCGTCGTGAAGTAAAGGGAGAAACCGAGCATTGTGTTTACCTGCACCTGCCCTCGTCTGCAACAATGCAGCTCAACAATAAGCTTTTAGCTCTCTTATAGCATGCAGCGTGGAAATAAATATTCAGCTTGCAAACAAATATTCTCGCCTGATATCGAGCTTGTTGCTCTGGGGGAGAAGTAAATCTTTGCCAAATAAACGGCTGCTTTTTAAGGCACTCTTGGTGGTCCAAAGCTGTTCACTTGTACTCTGTTTATTATGTATCTCTAGAACATTCTCCTGAATGAATAGATGATGATAAATGATAGGATTCTTTTAGCTTGTTGGTTCATGGGGCATATTTCTTAAATCTTCTTCCAAGTCAAAAAAATCTCAATTTCTTGTCTTGCTAATCTTCATTTTAACTTGATTGATTTACCCACCTCTTATTTAAAGATGCGTCTGGGGGAAAAAAATAACCTAAAGCAACAATGTTGCACCAAAAACCTCCCTAACCACCCCCGGCAGTAATCAGAGTGAAAGCAGTAAGCCTGTCTCAGATGTAAAAGAAGTTTAAAAAGCAATTATAAATATATAAACAGAGATACATCTGTATCAGTGAGAGAACTAATGTTATAAAGCAGTGGCATCTACGGCATACAGTTTGCTTTTTAGCATTAACCTATACTAACTATTCGACAAATATTAGCCTGATGAATGTTTTTGCTCATGTACTGTCAGTTGGAATTGTTGTCTATGTATTGTACTCAGAGACAGTCACGTAGTTCATTTATTAAGCACACCTGTTCAATTGCTTGTTAACACAAATACCTTATCCGCTAATTACATTGTCAGAGTGCATTTAGGCATGTAGAGGTGGTCAAGACAACTTGCTGAAGTTCAAACTAAGCATCAGTAAGGGGAAAAATGGTGATTTAAGTGACTTTGAACATGATTGTTGGTCCCAGACAGGCTAGTCTGCGATTTACAGCAACTGCTGATCTGCTGGGATTTTTACGTGCAACCATCTCTACCGTGTACAGAGAATTGTTCAAAAAAGAGAAAATATCCAGTGAGCGGCATCTGTGTGGACGAAAATGCCTTGTTGATGCGAGAGGTTAGAGAACAATGGACAAGATGGTTCGAGAAGATAAAAATGCAACAGTAACTGAAATAATCACTCGTTACAACCAAGGAATGCAGAATGTCATCGTTGTTGAAAGTATGCCATGAAGAATTAAGTCATTTATGAAGGCAAAAGGGGGTCCAACCTTTTACTAGCAAGGTGTACCTAATAAAGTGTCCAGCGAGTGTATGTGCTGAAAGAAACTGCTGAATATAATATTTGAAAAGCAGCTTTAGAACAACAAGAGCTTGTAGGCGGCTGATTTGTAATCACCTTTTATGTGCGTGATTACACTGTCTCTGGTATAATTAGGTCAAATGAGAGTGTAGCTCAGCAGCTGTTTAGCGCGACAGTCTGCGTCTGCTAAACGTCTGAGCATCTTTCCTGCTTACATTCAACATTGACTAGATTTTATTTTGAAACGTTTGTTTAATGTGTATGTTTTATGCACTTGTTCCTTTAACTGCAGTCAGAACACCGGCCCAAGAAGCGATTTACAGTACAGGAGATTGGATCAATCCAGGCTTTGTGCTGGTCTGTAGCACCTCCATTCAAAACACTGCTCTTTTTAACCAGAAGCCAAAAAACATTGATGTTACCCTCTGTGGAGGATCATCATGCCCTGGCTTTAAATGGCTTGGAAACATCCACATTCTCTCTCTCTCTCTCTCTCTCTCTCTCTCTCGCTCTCTCTCACAGACACACAGACACACACACAGTTTTTATGTTGAATCTACAGGGAGTGATTTTTACCCATGCTCATTGGGTTTGTGAGGCTTCTCTCTTACTGAATGGTATGCCTCAGTGACAGGGGTCAGCCAGGTGCCTCAGTAATGGTCATTGGGAAATGGGAGCTAATGACTGGTTATTGATTCAAAGTCAGCAGGTTGTGCATGGAGGTTTGAGTGCTTTCGCTCACTCCGTCTCTGCATGGTGCACCTTCTACACTGAAGGAGAAGGGACCAAAAGCTACCCGAGTTTAAAGTGCTTGGGTAAATTTGTGCTTAGGGCACACAAGAGCTCACACAGAGAGAATTGACGTTTTGCAGGGTAAAAAGTGGTTGCAAATAAGAGGAGTGGGTTAGTGCAGGTGATGGAATAGAGAGGACACCTCAGCGGGAGACTCACTAGAAAGGAGGTCTATGGATTTGGAAGAGCCGAGAGCAGAGGAGGTTAAAAGGAGATTTATTAAAGGCATTTATTATCCATGCCCATATATAAAAAACAATAAGATCTTTTTTAATCCTGGATGCTCCATGTTTCTATCTTGTTCACACAAATATACAGTAGATGCTCAGTATTCAAAAAGGTCCAATTATAAGCAAAAAATATTAACGTAGTAGCTTAATGTATGAAAGCAGTAACCTAGAAACACCATTACTTGTAAGTGTGATAATTGTCATATCTAAATATTTATTTGCTCCTGAGTGTATTCTTAAGATTGGGGTGCTAAGTCCGTATATTTAAACCACAGAGCACAACCGTTCAGCAAACCATCGCTAAGCAATAATTGTATATATTACTTCTTCTTCTTCATCTTTCGGCTTTTCCCTGTCACCAGAGGTAGCCACAGCGAGTCCCTTGCATTATGGTCTGGCATTGTTTTACGCCCGATGCCCTTCCTGATGCAACCCTCACCCCTTGGGGTTAGGAGTAATTGTATATATTATGTTTTACAATAAATCCTGTCTTGTTAATTCAGGTTAAGTGTTCTAAAACTTATTTCCAGGACTATGAAAGAGGATAAGTAATGAGCTAATAAGTAAATAACCAATTTCTGCCAAAAGTTAATAAGATAAAAGATTTCCAAGTTATGACCACTATATTGCATTTTACATGTGTAGTGGAACAACTGGAAAAATTAGCAGTACTAAATGAGCAGTGCTAAAATAAGCAGCACTAGGAAAATGCTGAAGTATTCAATTCAATTTTATTTATATATTCCATTCTCATTTGCGTTTTAACAGATTAACAAACTGAAAAGAGTCTGTAATGGAGTTTTAGAAGTTTCAGGCGGGAGTTGGAGACTAGGTTGGCTTAAGACTCTCTTAGTGGTAGTGTGTGTACTTCAGCAGAAAGAGAGAAATAGGAGATAGTAATTGTGCAAGTAGTTCATTTCAATTATGGGGAAAAAACCTGCAAAATCCAAACCATTTTAATACTTGACCACTATTTCATTTGGTTCAGTCTAAGTTTCTGTCATACATTTCAGTCAATTTCAGTTTGCTTTTAATACCATATACAGCTCCTGGCTCTTTATTATTTAATTTATTATTTATTTATTATTTACAGAACTGCTTTCATTCTTTGTGACATACTTTTAACACAGGGTGGTTTTTCTGCATTTGTTTGTTGTAACTAGTGACTATTTGTGTTACTGTTGTCATTTTATCATCTCAAACCAGTCTGCCCATTCTCCTCTGACCCTCACATCAACAAGATAACATCCAGACAACCGCTGCTCTCTGGATATTTTCTCTTTTTAGGACCATTCTCTGTAAACCCTAGAGATTGCTGGATGTGAAAATTTCAGTAGATCAGCAGCTTCTGAAATACTCAGGCCAGCCCTTCTGGCTCAAACATCCATCACTTAAATCACCTTGGTTCCCCATTTTGTTGCTCGGTTTGCCCTTCAGCAAGTTGTCTTGACCACCTCTTCATGCCTTTTTAGCAGGTGTACCTAATAAAGTGGCTGGTGAGTGTAGATTAGTTGGATACAATTTTATAAATGGTTTGCCGATGGTTCTATGTTCATGTTCTTGTAAAATAAGAATAAATAAATGGATGCATATTATCAAAAATGGGAATATACATATTAAACCTTTAATGCTGTTTGGAAATTTTAATTTTTTTGAAATTCTTAGCAGTTTGGAGCAGGATTGTCAGTTGTGTAACTGGGTTAAACTTGTGTGTTCTTCCTCCTATTTTATAGTGTTGCGATTGCTCCCTAAGTATCTGCATTTCATGACAAAACTAACAGCAGCACATTATGGAAATAAGAAAGGATCTTATTTGCTGAGGTTCACTGAGATTTTTATAAGCATGCCCCACATACCATCACCACCTTCTGCTTGATGCATTAATGCAACCCATCTGAAAGGACTCCTGTGTTTATTAGAGAAATATAATTATTTATGGCTGAGTGAGCTTCAAACCACATTATGTGGACATTTGACTGCCTGAAATTAAATTGAAATTTGCCGTGAACAGAGCCTTGAAAAAAAGGAGCTGCTAATGTCTTTTCTGGATCGCATTTATGGTCCATGTTGAGGGGGAAATGTGGTTAGACTGTAAGTGGAGTAATAGATGGTACAGTCTGAGCGTCCATGAAAATAAGCATGGAAATTTGTCAATGTTGCCATAATGAGTTTATGTATTAAGATGCACATTAAAGCAGAATAAAAAAAATTCTTTCATTTTTTCAATAATATACTTTGCTATTTTGTCATTGTTGTATTGAAATACCAGTACAGTATTGTATTGAGTTGTGCTGATCAGGTTCTTTCCAAATCCCCGTAGCAAAAGAAGTCAAGGTATATGGATAGTTTTTTGGGGGCAGTTGATGGCACTGGGATACTCTCGAGACCTGCTTGAAAACTCATACTCATGCATTCAGAATGAAAAGTTCAGAGCCTGCAGCTCTGCTCTTTTCATGCAGCTCTGGTAACACACTCCCAACGCAATTAGCTCAGTTAAGCCTCAAGCTAGGCCACAGCTCAGCACATGTGGTCAAGAGGGCTTGTCTAACTGGAATTGAACTAACAAGTAGTCACTGGCTTTAACCAGTGACTAATAGAATAGATTACAATGTGCCCTGTACGCAATGACTAAAATATTGTACTTGCGGTGATCCAGTGTTCGCAGCCTGCATTTTGTGGAAGATGTATGAATCCTCAAGTTGCATTGGTCTTGTGTTGAGCCATTTATAGTGATCAGTTCTCTGTTTCCGTGAGCGCCAAGCTGGTCCCTGCCCAGTGGTAATATGACACCTTAGGAGGCACACAGTGGTGATCAATTGTACATTTAAAGAACACAAAGGCCTTTTTAGACCCTCGGGCTGCATTTTAAAGGTCCTACCTTTTTAGCTGTCATGTTGTAGTTTTCCTGACTGTATATTACAGGTAGCATTGTTTATCTAGTCTCTCAGGTGACTGATATATTTTTATGGGTGTTATCTGGTTGAGAATACAAGTGAAAATAAAAAAGCAATAGCTCCGTTGTCTTTAACATTATGGTGGAAAGGAAACCAGTATGTTGTAATCTGGTTTTATATTCCCATTTAGCTCTCATCACAAAGGCATAATTCATGAAGCATGACTTTTCATATAC
>JAOUQT010000007.1:974913-987479 GCA_025769995.1 Xyliphius kryptos | reverse complement strand
TAATCAGAGCAAAGGGGGGCTATTTTGAAGACACTAGAATATAAAACATGTTTTCAGTTATTTCACCTTTTTTTGTTTAGTATATAACTCCTCGTGTGTTCATTCATAGTTTTGATGCCTTCAGTGAGAATCTACATTGAATGAGAAGGTGTGTCCAAACTTTTGGCCAGTACTGTATGCAAAAAAAAAAAAAAAATCAATAAAATAATCTAGACTAGAAAACCTGGATAATGATCAGGTTTGATAATTCTACAGTGTAACTGTTTTACCTTAAATACTGACTTGTGTTCTTTTCTTATTTGTAAGTCGCTCTGAATAAAAGCATCGGCAAAATGATTCAATCATTAAATGTAAATTAAATATCAAAACAGACCGCGGATTTAAGGAACATAGCAGACGATAGAATATTAAGGCGTCATAAAGCCACTATCATTCATCAGAACATCCTTATTTTGCAACACGGGTAGAAAAGACAAGGTAATTTCTTTGTGCCATTTGCAGGTTCTCCACAGTCTTAATGTTGCTAGGTAACTGGTGATATTAAATGAATCCGGGTGTAAATGTGTTCGTCAGAACGTCTGTCCTTATTCAGACGCTATACGATTTTAGTTTGGTTTGTCTGGCTTGTTATTCTTCAACCTTTAACCTGTAGGTTGAATCCTCATTCTATCAGTCCACCTTTATGAAATCAGACATTTTTTATACATTCTCTTGTCTAGTTTTCACCCAGTCTTTTAAGACTGATAGAAAATTTGTTGGCCCAGTTTGAGTGATTATTTTTAGAAATGCTTACTGTGTTCCTGCCTGCAGCGAGAGACAGTGGAGCAAAGACATCTGCATCACTCTGTTCAGGGATCATCATTAGGGCTTTGGCATTTTGTTCCCAGATGCAGAAGAACAGTCTTACTAAGGAGAGAAAATAGTTTGACTAAAATAAATCTACTTTTTGACCTCAGAATGATACTTTTGGAACTGACGAACCGGCATCGGTGATGAAGTCATAGTCTTTCAAGAGCTCGGTGTCAACCTCGTCTTCCAGCAGTTTGTACAGACCTTCCCCTGTGAATTTCCACTGCATGTTGGATTTTTATAGACAGTTCGCCAAAAAAATACACCTCAACTTTGTTTTGTCTTTGTCTGGGCCGATAATTCAGTAAATTCCCATTTTTTGGTTTCCATGGCAACTGGCAACTCGTGCTCGGTTTTTGACGTTTAGAGATATCAAATTTTGACTCTTTTTCTTTTGTACGCGAACGCAGGACGATGAAGGTTTAAGAAGCTTTGGAGTTTGCACAGCTGATGAGGATGTTTTCGTCTTTTCTCATCACACCTTAGTCGCCAGAGAGCGTGTGCTGCACGGGGGTGACAGTAATTTGAGAAGCAAATCTTGTAATAGCAACATGCAAAATAATTCGCACCACAGGTTTTTGATGTTCCATGGTGCTGTCTGAGGATTGTTTCAAGACCCAGTGGTGCATATTGTTCAGACTGGCATTTAATTTTCTTTTAAAAATGTAAATATCCGCATTATAGAGACGTAATTTTCCCGTTTTGCTTTGTGTTATAAATGGGATTATAATATCCGAAGAAATGGGCAGGTTCAGGCTGGATATACCGTTCTGTTATCCGTAGTAGAGTCGCCTTGGGGCGCGACTATACATAAAAGGTACAAGGTGGTTATTTGCTGAGGCTTTAACCGCTTTAACTTTTTCTTCTTTGCGTTTTGGGTTGACGTGCAATTTATTAGTAGTTCATTAAAAAGTGCTTAATAAACCAAGTGAGCTGAGTCTTTATCATGAGAACTGGAGAAAGTGGCTTGTATTAGAAAGCTTTAAACACCAGCTCTTCGTCCATAACACTGGAAGAGCTCAGTGACGATAACTGGACTGAACCTGGATTTCTGACCTCACTGACCTGATATACTGTAGTTTTTTCTCTTAATTTTTAATTACTACACAGTCTGTACATGGGTGTCCTGCACTGTTAATGCTGCCCGGCTGCTTAAGCATGATGAGTTCCCCACTGTGCCTTGGTCCTCACAAGGATTCAACTTTAAGGAGTTTTTTCCCCCACTGTTTACATTACATTTGGTCATTTAGCTGACGCTTTTAGCCAATGTGACTCACAAGTATCCCATCTTGGTTAATTCAGCACCCTGGAGCAATTAAATCTAAGGGTCCTGCTCAAGGACCCACATTGGTACCTTCAGTGGACCTGGGATTTCAACCCACAACCTTCAGATTGATAATCCAACACCTTAACCACTGAGCCACCACACTCTTCTTGCTTCATCTTGCTTTATAATGCACAATACAAATAAATGAACTTAAAAATATACTTTTTTCTGCCTATACGGCTTAGAGGCTTAAGTTGTGTCAGAGCCAATCCCAGTGCTCATACATTAAAGGCTGGAAAACGTCACATTTGGAGCAAATCCACAACAGGAACTCAGGAATCAAACCCAGGTCCATTGCATTGCGAGAGAAGGGAGATGGTCTGGAGTTGTTGTTGATCGGGTCGTTTCTATGTGGACTTTTAGGTCTCGAATATGTTTGCAGTCCTGCTGGATGGACTTTCTGGACTTATAGAGGGTTCTCAATTGGTTTTGTGGGTGTGGCAGCTGTTGGGCTGGCAATCCAAGGATTGTGGGTTTAAATTCCAGGTCTGCTGAAGTTAGCAATGTGGGTCCTTGAGCTAGACCCTTGACCCTCATTGCTCCAGGGTGCTGTATCCTTGTGTTCTGACCCAAACCAAATTGGGATCCTTGTAAGTCGCTTTGGGTAAAAGCAAAATGACCAAATGTGAGTCTAAATGAGAAGGATGCTAACAGCTATCCCAGCATCCCCCCCCCCCCACCTCCATAATAATATCATTCCGTACGAGAAATGACGACTCGTGAAAGTTTTATGTACTGCTCAGTTTGATGTGTTACAGCGAAATCATCTATTACTTTAGATACGTTTGTGTAGAAACATGATCTTATTGGAACAGTACGAACACTGCGAGTAACTGTGGAAATCCGAGTACCCATGCTCATTCTCAGCTGTCTTCCTGGAGCTACTCATAGATTATCAGTGCTGGCTGCTCAGTGTGCCGTGAGATGATGGAACCAGCAATTCACTTCTCCCCGCTCCACACAAAGAGCTGCGCAGATGTCTCTCTCTCGCTCTCTCTTTCCCGTTCGCTCTCATACATACTCCCTGTCTCCTTTCACTCCTCCACTGCAGGCATTTAATCATTTATCCTCCTGTGCTACATCAGGTGCTTCCCTTTCTCCTCCGAGCCACACTGGTGATCAGCCTTCCCCACGCTCCCTCCCCACCCGGAGCTGGAGCTATAATGATGGCTGGGACTGAGGGATAGAGACGATGGTAAAGAGAGGTTTACACGCTTCAGCGGCAGAGGAGGGCAATGTGTCCCATGAACAACATGGCCCTTCCTTTATTTCTTCACTGCCTGCTCTCTGCCGATTGCTCCTCTTGCGGGGATCCTGACTCGGTGCTTAGCGATAAGACGTTTTTCTTTTTTTGTTCCTTAGTGATATTTCTGTGTGAATTCATTTCCATTGAGCTATCCTGAGGGAACGCCTGCACTGGAAGGAATCCGCAGCTTTTTTGCGGTTGCCCAGGTCACGTGCAGACAAGGCAGCAATGCGTTCTGAATGAATTCAGTCCTATTGTGTACAGATCGGCCCCCCGTTCAACTGACACACAGCGAGAGAGCACGTATGAGGGACGTCCTAATGAGACACACAAGCACAAGGAGATCACAAAGTGCCACTCCTTATTTAAAGGATTGCATGCGATTAGAAAATGAGTGTAAACAAGGCCATAATCCACCTGAGATGCATATTGGAGAGACAGACTCATCGGGGAAACATCCAGCTTGTCAGTTAAACAAGGACAATTTAATTAGACTGCAAAATTAAGCTGTGACAGTTTAAACGGTGGGGATAATGTCAATGGAGCTGTGTGTTCTGGGCGCACCGCGTGCTCTGTCCCGTATGAACATGATTCTGAACGCTGGTCCAAGTTTGTTGCTAGATTTGCGAGGAATTGTTTATAAGTTTACAATTGCACTGTTGACAGCATGAGAAACTGGACGATTCCCTATTTTGGGGGGAGGGGGGTCTGGTTCTCCATGCCCATCCAGGGAAGAACGTTTCAGACACCTGGCAGATACATCCAGGACAGGGCCCTGTCCACAAAGCCACCATGCCACCCGGTACATATTCATATCATCCATCCATTATCATCCACTTAATCCTCTACTAGGGTCGTGGGGGGTGGGGCGGGCAGGGGGGGGTAATTCCCCATGCCCATCTAGGGGAGAACATTTCGAGCGCTGGGCAGATACAGCCAGGACAGGGTGGCAATCACCGGGCACTCACACACACACACACACACACACACACTATAGGGGCAATTTAGAGCCACCAATTTACCTTGAATTCGGGATTTGACATTTTTCCACGGATTCGGACCGGAAATCCCCAGCGCTGAGAGGTAAACATGCTAACCACCAGGCCACCCGGTACATATTCATATCATCCATCACCATTATCTTCCGCTTATTCCTCTACGAGGGTCGTGGTGGGGTTCTCCATGCCCATCCAGGGGAGAACATGTCGAGCGATGGGCAGATACACAGAGGACAGGGCGCCAAACCAATAGCTGTCACTATTCTTTATGTCACTGGTCTCTATAATAAGTTAATGAACAGTTATTATATGAATATTTTATAATGCATTATGTCACTTTGTGTTACAAACCCTTATGGCATGTTCTTATAAAACTGTATGAGTGTGTTTGTGTTCCTCTATGGACATTTAAAAAGGGGTATGTATGACAAGTTCTATAAAGCATTATGAATACTTTAAAGCTGGGGGTTCCTCGTTCGAATCCCGATCTGGGTGGAGTTTCCATGTCCTCCCCGTGTCTGCGTGGTTTTCCTCCGGGTTCTCTGGTTTCCTCTCACATTCCAAAAACATGAAAGTAAATTGAATGCTCTAAATTGCCCTGTATAGTGTGTGTGGGGTTGTGTGAGTGAGTGTGTACCCAGCGATATATTGGCACCCTGTCCTGGGTGCCCGAGATGTTCTTCCCTGGATGGGCATGGGGAACCCCATCGCGACCCTCATCAAGGAATAAGCGGAAGATAATGAATGAATACTTTATAAAGCTTGTGTTAATAATTTATTATTTATTATGATTCATTTGCAATGTGCCGCTGAGGCATGAGGGTCGTGGTGTGAGGGGAAATGCGAAATGCCCTCGAAAATATGTGAAATGCTGCTCGTAATTTTAGTGGAAACATTAAACAGACTCCTTCACAAAACGGGATCAATGTCATTGGCTGAAAATGAAAACGCCAGCCAGTGATGATGAGCAGCGGTGGGCTGAGCTGACTGCCAGACGGCTTTGGCAGGACAACGTGACGGAGAGAGAAAGTAAGTGAGAGAGAGACCAGAAGAAAGACGGGGATGTGGGTACACTCCTAGTGGGGTTCATGTGGGGACTTTTGTGAGTGGAGCAGGAAAAAGACAGATCATTCATGATCTCGGCTATTTTCATTCCTGTCAGTTGTTACTGGAGAAAATGTCAAACACGATCTAGTCCCTCACCACTTGCTTTGACTTGCCGAGTGAAGATGCCACTGAGATGTCAGGAAGCACTGCTGTCCGGGAGCACTGTGCTACTCAAGCTCTTGATTTATCATCCACTGGACAGACTTGACATAACTGTATAATCAATATACAGCCAACGTCTCCTATATATCGTTTTTGCCATGATTTACGTTTAGCCATGACCAACAATTCAGGGGAAGATTTTAAAGTCTAGTCTAGTTTTTGGTGAATGGTATTTATTTAGTACCATTGGGGTCACTGGGACCCCGATACAGAACTATCAATCTCTTTGGGATACATTGGACCCCATTATACAGGGTGGACCTTAAGTATGGATACACCCAGATAAAATGGAAGTGGTTGCATAGATGGGAGGGGGAAAACATTTGCGTTTGGGTGACGCCCATTTTTGGATTCAACTTTTTTCAGTGGGAAGGGGGTCATGTGACCCATCAATCACATGGAGAATTGCACAAGAAAAACAATGGTGTGCTTATTTTTATTGTATTTTAACGTAGCTTTATTCATTATCGAGTTATCGACACGTTTGCGACACGGAGCGATGACCGTAACCCCCCCAAAAGCATGTGCTTAGTATTCAAGTTCAAGTGATTTCTTCATATAGTGCTTTTTACAACAGTGTGATGTCACAAAGCAGATTTACAAATTTCAGAGCCTAAACTCCCAAAGAGCAAACTAAGTGATAGTGGCAAGAAAAAAAATCCCTATTTTTTTTTTTAGGGAAGAACCATTGGGAGGACAAAGAGAGGCGCTACACCATACTAATAAATGATTGTTTCGGTGTCCAACCCCTGTACATTATAACATGGGAATATATCACAATACTATATAGAATGCCAATGTAGTGCTTATGTATTTTAACTTGTTTTGAGTAGTTACACTTCAAACTACTTTATACTGACGTTATACTTTTTGCTCCACTCCATTTATCTGACAGCTTGAGTTATAAGCTTCTACACAATGGATAGTATAACATGCTGTTAAAATGCAACGCATACTGTTTTGCTCTGTCTCTTGACTTTTACTAAGATACTGTGGATGATGAGTCAGTCTTGCCAAAGTTTGCCTTCAGTGCTTACCAGTAACAAAACAATACCCATCGCACATACTTTTGTTGTGTGGAGACAGTAAAAAAGAAAAGAAATAGCCGGATCCCAGGCATTTTTGGCCGGACACACAGTTTTAGGTCCCTTAAAAAGAGACGTGGGCGTGTACGATTACACACTGGTTAAGAAGCCCGGGGGAGTGGTAGCTCTTTGGTTAGGGTGTTGGACTATCAATCAGAAGGTTGGGGGTTCAAATCCCAGGTCTACTGACGTTACCAATGTGGGTCCTTGAGCAAGACCTTTAACCCTCATTGCTCCAGGGTCCTGTATCAACCCTGTGTTCTGATCCCAGCCAATTTGGGATAAGTCACTTTGGATAAAAGCGTCTACTAAATTAGTAAAACAATAAAATAAAAAAGAAGACGTGGAGAATGAAGGGGGTTAGCAGGGCTCCAGGAACCCAGGGGTCGAGGGGATCGGAAGAGACTGTCTGTAGCAGACAGCAACGTGACCATTATTGTGCATCGTACAGCTGAATGAAGCCTGTTCCCGTGTCCATCAACTCCCGTCTCACTGACAATGTTCAATTTAGCTGACGTTAATTAAAACATTACAGTTTTAATGCTTTTCACACTTTTTTGCTGGTGTGGTGAAAACAAAGCATTAGTCAATATACTTTAATTAACTTTCAGCTAGCAGTGTTGTTTACACGCTAATGTATATTAGTGCAAAATGCTAAAGTTTTCAATTTAGCTAACATTAGCTGGAACATTGGTTTTTACTCTGTTATGATGCTTTAGACTGAATGCAAAGGACAAAACAGTTGACCTACTTACAGCGTTAGTCGTTGGGCTTAAATTAACTTGGAGCAAAAAGCAGCAGTGTTATTTAAAAAGGAATGTAAAGAAAAAGAAAAATGCTGATCTGCTAATATTAGCGTTAGCTGAAACACTGCAGATATGACACTCCATCCATCCATTTATTATCTTCCGCTTATTCCTTTACATGGGGTTCCCCATGCACATCCAGGGGAGAACATCTCAGGCGCTGGGCAGATACACCCAGGACAGGGTGCCAATCCATCACTGGACACACTCTCTATACAGGGCAATTTAGAGCATTAAATTTACCTTGAATCCACGTTTTTGGACTGTGGGAGGAAACCGGAGAACCCGGAGGAAACCCACGCGGACACGGGGAGGACATGGAAACTCCACCCAGATCGGGACTCGAATCAGGAACCCCCAGCACTGAGAAGAAAACATGCTAACCACTAAGTCACCGTGCTGCCCAAAAGTAAAATCATTGTATTTAAAATGAGTTTGTTTACAGTTGAGATTACATCCCATCTCATGAATACAACAACCGACTGTAGAGTTGACTTTCTGGCTATTTAATGAGATAATATCTGTTTATAAAATTAAAGTCCCTGTGCGCTAGCATTTTTGTTATGCAGCGGTGGAGGCATGTAAACACGGCACTGCTTATTAACCCGGTCACCTCGTCTCACTGCCACGTCGCCGTGCCATGTCGTCCCTCTTAATGAAACGCTACAGTTTTACTGTTATATTAAATAACTTGTGGTTCCGGAAAAGACTTCTCTGCTATTTAATGCAGTGTGTGTCAGAGGTGATGCTTTAAAGGGTCTGCGTTCGGGATGAACCTCCAGCCGCAATGACGCATCAGGTTTAATGGTTTGTTGTGAGAAGGTTTTTATTTTGACAGCAGCAGAAGGATGATACAATAGGTACATCACCATAAAAAGATTGTGTGTTCCATTCTTGGGCATTTGGGACAAGGTTTTTAAAATTGGCATGTTCTCCCCTTCTAAATATTAGCTCCAACTGCTTTTCTTGTCTGTTTATTGAGGTGTCATCTGGATGTGTTGCCAGCTCTGTCCATGGCACTGCTGGAACACTGAACCTGAACCTCTGCCGGACCGATAGCGTTGCAGTCCTGCAGGATGGACTCACTGGACTCATATTGGTTAATCGTTTTCCCAATTGTTGAATATGGACAAGGGTGAAAGTGGTGGACTTCATGGATAGCATGCTCACATCTCAGCGCTGGAGATTCCTGCTTTGAATCCCAATCTGGTGGAGTTTCCATGTTCCATGTCCTCTCTGTGTCTGCATGGGTTGCCTCCCACAGTTCAAAAACATGGATTCAAGGTAAAATATTTGCTCTAAATTGTCTCATGAGAATGAGTGTGCCCAGTAATAGATTGGCACCCTGTCCTGGGTGTATCTGCCCAGCGTTTGGGACGTTCTACGCTGGATGGGCATGGGGAACCCCACCGCGACCCTCATAGAGGATTAAGCGGAATATAATTAATGAATAAATAAATGAGTATGGACACGTGATCTCTACATGACTGTCCTACACTGTTGCTGATGACCAGCCGCTCAAGGAAGAGGAGTTCCCCACTGAGGCTTGGTCCTCCCAAGGTTTCATCCTAAAAACATCATATTAGAGAGTTTTTTCTTGCGGTCACCTCAGCTTGCTCTTTGGGGGTTTAGTATAACTCTGTAAAGCTGCTTTGTGACAACACGCGGTTGTAAAAAGCACTATATAAATAAATGATGACGTTACTTTTGTGAGAACGTGCTTGTGTGTCTGCACAGTGATGGACCGGCATCCCACCATCCCATCCCACCGGTCCTCCACCCGGTTTAAGCTTGAGCATCCTACTTATTTCCACACAGCTTCCAATTTTCTCTCTGCTGGATGTAATTTTAGCGAGTTTGTGCGAGTAAACCTTCTAACATCAGCGTGTTTTCATCTCCAAATGCATGTTCAGGAATCCGTCTGCGACCCGCACCCCGCGCTGTGGTATCCCCACCCTGTTCCTCTTCATGTTTGCAAATATATCAGTTCCACTGTGGCTGCCGATGACCCCAGGAGTCAGCGGCGACTCTGCTGGATCAATAGGAGCCTTATTTAGGTCATGGCATGTGATAGAGGTACAGACATGGGGAGGCAGCACGTGGTCCTGCCCAGAAGTGATTAATGGTCCACAAGAACACAGTGTCCTCTGCTAAACAGCCCATCTTCATTCAGGGCGTCTTCAAAGCCAAAAAATAAGTCACAAAACGTTCTTTATCTATTTTCTTCCCATCTGTTTTCCTCCACACAGCATCCAGTCTGTACACAGCTGGTGGAGGGAAGAGGCACTGACTCACTCGCTGCAGGCACGATTCCTAAAGATGCTGCGGTCACGCCATCAAAGTGATGGCTCTCAAAGCCTCATGTCTTGTACATTGGAAATCCATCCGAAAGGATCTCCAGTTTACGTAAAAGACGGAAAAAAACGACACTCAAAAAAAGGCCGAACTCAACGAGCTTCATTCAGTCGTTTCATTTTAACAAACTTTACAGGAATGAGGAAGCGCCTTCATTAGGACGGCCTGCCTCGGCTTTTCAAATGACATCCTGCCTTTAATTACTGCTCTCCAAAGCATATAATTATTCGTCACCAGAAGCAAATTTCCATTACCGTCCCTAATATCATATGCACTCTGACAGCAAGTCCAGACTCCCCATGGTTAGCAATCATTGACCTTCCTTCTATTCTGAGAAGTGAATGAGGTACAGGGCACTTATTTAAACGTATTCTTCAGGACCAGAAGAAGACGAAGGAATTGCACTGGGACACTGAGTGACACTTCAATTAACTTCCCATTGTCTGCGAAGCTCAGATGGGAAACTTAATTTATTCTGAAGTATAGAATATGTACATTAAGGTGCTGATGTTACATGCAAATATGGAGCACGAGTTATAACCATGGGGTCTACGTCACAGCGGCGATCGGCTTCCCAACAAATGTTTTTTTTTTTTGTTTGGACTGACCATGTGCGCTGACCTTAAAGATCAAGTTTGCATACCAGTGCACATCTGCATGACCTTATACAGAGGTTGGCAATGAAACAAACACATGGTTTCAGACCTCAGTCGTGGATTAGTATGGTGTAGCGCCTCCTTTGGCAGCCAATACAACGTCCATTGGTCTTGGGAATGACATCTACAAGTCCTGCACAGTTGTCAGAGGAATTTGAAGACGTTCTTCTTGCAGGATAGTGACCAGGTCACTACGTGATGCTGGTGGGAGACGTTTCCTGACTCGCTCCTCCAAAACCCCCCAAAGTGTCTGAATAATATTTAGATCTGGTGAATGTGCAGGTCATGGGAGATTTTCAACTTCACTTTCATGTTCATCAAAGCAATCTTTTGAACTCTGCACCCATAATGTTGTGTGCATTGTAATATTTGGAGTAAAACTGTGCACCTGCTCAGTGAACCTTCACACTCTGCTCTTACTGGTACAATGTGACATTAATGAAGATTGACCACCAGGCTGCTCCAATTTACCATGAAACCTCCCCCCCCCCACACTAAAATGACAGGAGTTTCAGTTTCACTGTCCAACCCCTGTAGATATTTATTTTATGCATTGTGATGTGGGCACACTCAACAGTGACATCACAGGACAGATGACATCCTGTAATCACCTAGAGCTTCTCTAGACATTGTATTATTAGGGTCAGCAACATCCATTATCTTCCACGTATTCATCTTCTAGGGTCACAGGGGGTTTCCCATGCCCATCCAGAACAGAACATTTTGGGTGCTCTACAGATACCTCCAGGACCGGGGGCCAATCTATGGCTGGGCACACACACACACAAAATATATAGGGGCAATTTAGAGCATCCAATTTACATTAAATCAATGTTTTTGGATTGTGGGAGGAAATCACACAACCCGGAATGAGAGGAATAAGAACAAAGGAAGAACATGAAAACTATTCCGATCGATATTTAAACCTGGACTCACAGCACTTAGAGGCAGACGTGCTTACCACCAAACCACCTGCCCAAATCTGATAACTGCAGCAATAAACCACAAAGAGTTAATGGAGGCCCAAGTCTTATTATTAATTAATCATATAAAGCTGGACATAAAACACTGGTTCAAAAAGCACCCTGGGTATTTTGCCTTAGAGGGATAATTACATTTTACTTAAAATTAATTAACACTCTTAAAAACCAAATATGTTTCTCTCCAGATGAATCCTCAGGCAAATCTTAACTTGCTTTAATCCCTGCCAGTCAAGAAGAAGAAATAAAAAGCTGGAAAACGTCTTGGCTCACATATTAAAGGAAGGTAATTATTCAGATGTGAAGCGCAATCAGCTAAAACAGAACCATAAATGTCTAGAGGTTGGATCGGAGCCATCGTTGGTCAAGCATGAGGGCAAAATCGTACTCATCAGCATATTTGTAATTAAGCGCCGCTTTTCTTTTTTGCGTGGAACAGAGGTAATCACGTGCTGTGTGACCGATCGGTTTTAATGTGGACGTCAGGAAAAGACTGAGCTGAAATGATGACAGCTCAATTTTAAGATGTCATTGTACGAACATATGGATCCTGCGGTCACACCGCCATGTACCATCAGCATCAACATTTATAGATGCATCAGCGATAATAATTAGTCGTTAACGGTTCAGGGACTTTACATAACCACAATATAACACTTTATTGTAATTTCTCTGGGTGCTAATTATGACCAAATCCTAAAGTTGCAAATTAAAAATAGATTATTGCATTTTTCTTGCAATTCAGGATAATAGAAATAATAATGACGACAATTAGAGTTTACATCAGGGAAGCTTATTTTATAGCTTATTATAGATATAGATTAATGATGATGATGATTATCCCGATCATTCGTAGCCGCCTCGTGGTCACTTCATGAATCGTGATTCACAAAGTATTTTGGCAAGTATAGTGGAGTTGTTTGCCATTGCTTTCTCCACCCCTCCCCATTTATCCGGGCTTGGGACCGGCGTGCAACTGTGTCCAGTTACACGGC
>JAOUQT010000007.1:920956-934529 GCA_025769995.1 Xyliphius kryptos | reverse complement strand
ACACTACTGAGCCTCATTTGAACTTGTCTTGAGGAATTTCCACTGAAGTTGGATCAGCCGGTCGTTTGATTTTGAGTAGGATTCCAAATCCAGGCCTCCATGAGATCATCATTTACATTTTGATGTTCTTTTGTTCTCAACGCGTTTCACTGTCTACTAAATAAAGATTTTACACTGAAATAGTTTATTCATTGCGTTTTAGGATGTGTTATTTTTTTGAGCAGTGTATATATCAGTGTAAATAGGTTTTGTGCTTTCCGTAACTCTTCTTGTGTGTGTCTGTAGTGTCAGCATCTAGAGATCAGGGCAGAGTACCCGTCATCGCCGTTGCAGTTACATTGGGTATCATCCTGCTGGCGCTGGTCACTGGATTTTTGCTTAGTGGCAGGTGAGTACAGAACTGAGAAGTTGTTTTCAGCAACGCTGTCTTTGAAAGATCGTTTTAGACACTTGCAAATAAGTGAGACCACTTTTACTGTGTCTCCTGAAAATGTATGAATTATTTAGATTTATTGATATTTTTGTATAAATGTAAAAATCCAAAAGTATCAAAAAATCTGTAAAGTATCAAAAGAATCAAATACAAAAAATACAGACAAATATAATACACTAGGTGGCGGCATGTTAGCTTTTCAGCGCTGGGGATTCCATGTTTCCATGTTCTCCCTGTGTGTTTCCTTCGGGTTCCTCCCACAGTCCAGAAACATGGATTCAAGGTAAATCGGCTGCTCTAAATTGTCCCTAGAGTGAGTGTGTGTGCCCAACGATACATTGGCACCCGGTCCCGGGTGTATTTGCCCAGCGCCTGAGACGTTCTCCCCTGGATGGGCATGGGGAACAACACCGCAAACCAATTAGAGGAATAAGTGGAAGATAATTAATGAATAAATGAACAGAGAAAGTTTCCATGTCCTCCCCGTGTCCGCGTTTTCTCCGGGTTCTTCGGTTTCCTCCCAGAGTCCAAAAAACATGGATTCCAGGTAAATTAAATACTCTATAGTGTGTGGATGTGTGAGTGAGTGTGTATGTGCCCAGCGCCTGAGATGTTTTCCGCTGGATGGACCATGGGAACCCCACCACACTAGTAAAGGATTAAGCGAAAGATAATGGATGGATGGATAATATGGGAAATTTAAGGATCCGATAAATACATTTATTCACATTCAGTGGTGATATTTACACTATATCAACACAAGTATTGGTAATATTATGGTATCATGGTCCAAGTGTGGTGCTCTTTTTGCTGTTAATCATTTCCCATCTGTTCACTTCTTGGAAAAAGGCTGTGTTGAGGACATTTTTGCTAACTTACCTTGAAGAGCATTTGTGCTTGATGCAATTCAATGTTGGACCCATGGGGTTTGACCTGTAATCGCTGTTTAAAATACCAAAGACTTAGTTTGCCGTCATTTATGCTGGAACAGTAAATGGCCTTACCCATACTGTTTGGTTGAAGGCATGTCCCAATACTTTTGTCCATACATTGTATCTGTATTGATGTATCCAGTAAATTGGTTTTGCTTGCAGAATGTTCTGTCAATTTAAAGCTCCTGTCGTTCCCGAATCCTCAGTGAAACAATGCACTTGGATGTCTGAGAAGGTCGTAGACAAATTATGGCAAAAATGTGTGTAACCTCTGGTGGCACTACAATTCAGATCATCACATACAGTATCGTATATATAAAAGTAATCTGGGTCAGTGCTGCTCAGAAATTAATTTAGCTTCCAAATATTAGCCAGGAGCCGGCTGCCATGTCCACATCGCTGCTTCTGTTCATTAGATTGAGCTCAGTGGTGGGAAATAGACACGTCCCCTTGGCATCCGCTTTGTGACAATAGTTAAATAGGAGGAAGCGGTGACGGTGTCTTTCTCTAGGATAATCTGTCCTACTTTGCATCTCAGACACAATGAGTTCAGAGGAGGTTTACACTCCGATTGTATATGACTTGAAGAACCTGAGAAGAACTTCCCCCTAAAACGAGCTCTAAAATATATGCAGGTTTTCAGCTACATTTATAGCAAAGGTGAAGTAACAAATGTATGTCATAAAAAAGAAAATAAGAAACCCCTCCGTTTGACAGACTCATCCCGAGCTGCCAGACCTGGAAATTGAGAATGGTGTGAAGGTCCTGGCTTGTCTTTCTCTTGTCACGGTGCTCCTTTTTGACCTTCCCCCTTGAACTGCAGCAAAGCCCTTAATTTGATTCTGTCACATCCTTGGTAAGATTTATACTCGCCACTAGGGGAGGACAACAAAAGTCTGAGTTTCGAGAGGGCGGAATTTCTAACCAGCCTTCACACAGCCAGACCCTATTGTTTGAGCAGATGCTACGTAGCGCTTCAAGGACAAGCCACTTTAAAGCAATTACCCCCGAGGCAGCATCGTCATATCATTTTTGCCCCAGCCTTGACACTCCGCTAACCTTTAATGTCTCAGGAATAGCTTGGAGGTCCGCTCTGGTGCAGGAAGCTATCAGAGTTTGTTAATAGCCTTTTTGACCTCATGAATGCAGTACATTGTTGCGATGGAAGGGAGGCCATCATGGCTTGCCAAGCAGAGTATAAGCCTGTCAGGAGCAGTGGGTCTGCAGGGAACACCCCTTTAGTCATCGCTGGAATATTTAAAACGAACAAGACACTGAATAATGTCGGTCGTAGCCCCCAGTGGCCAAATGGAAGTTTTATGTGATGCCAGTTTGGAAAGGCTCTCATTTTTGGATCTTATTTGCATTCACTTGAGTTGCCAGCTCTCATTCTCCCAACCAAAGATAAAATAGAGTATGGGTTCTGACACGATTCCTTCTTGACAACTGAAGCCAATGCACCTTCAAGAGAAGTCACAGAACAGCTGGCCACCCCCGGTGGAGAGCCCTATTTACACTTGAGACACGAACCCAGAGGTTAAAAACCCCAACACAGTTGGCAATGCAATGGTTTTTTGATGAAAGAGAAATTCTAAAATAATTTCTTTTCAAAATAAATCTCTACACAATAAACCAAAAATTAACTGGGAAAAAAAATCAATGGTTTTTCATTGTAAAGGTTTTTAATCCAGGGATGAACAGGACATGGTCAGTTTTATATAGTAGCAAAGTATTATACAGCTATTAATGTACCACTAAATACATAAAGTATGTGTTATGGGCGGCACAGTGGCTTGGTGGCTAATATGTTTGCCTCTCAACAAACCAGGTTTGAATTAGCTTAGTGGTTAGTGTGTTGGACTATTAATTTGAAGTTTGTGGGTTCAAATGAAAATACCAATGTAGGTCTTTGAGAGCGACCCTTAACCCTCATTCCTCTATGGCTTCAGGATCAACCCTACAGGAGAAACCTGTGTGGATTTATCAATTCTGACCCTAAATGTTGGGATATTTGTAAGTTGCTTTGGAAAAAAGCTTCAGCTAAATGACCAAATGCAAATCTGGGTGGAGTTTTCATGTTTTCCCAGCATGCATGTTGTTTTTCCCCACCCAGGTATTCTGGTTTCCTCCCACAGTCCAAAAACATGGATTTAAAGTGAATTGCCTATATTGTTATTTCTACCATGTAGTTTGTGTCTGAATTAGAAATGTGCCCAACGATGGATTGGCACCCTGTCCTTGGTGTATCTGCCTAGCGCCCAAGATGTTCTCCCCTGGATGGGTGGGGGAACCACACCGCGACCATAGTACAGGGATAAGCAGATGATGGAGATGAATGGATGGATGGATGGATGTTTTGAATATAGACACAAGTATGTGAAGATTCCACTTTTTATTGAAAGTCACTGAAATCATTTTAATTCATTCTGACTTATTGTCACAGATGTGGTCAAGCTGCTAACCATCAAATCTGGACAATATTACGAGTCCAACTTTATGGTATCAGAGGAAGGGCCTTAAAAATACTAATTAAAAGAAGCGAATTGGTGGAGCAAGATGTAAAATATGAAATGAGTTCCTGTCTTAGGTTCACTCAGCTCAACTCACTTGACTGTGTCCTCCCCTCTGGGCTCAGCACTGGATGAATCATGCAGGATTATGCACACGAATGAACCACCGGCCAAAAGAGCCACCAGAGAACAATCAGCAGCTCTGGTTTAATCTCTGCAGCTCAGGCAGATGAAGATTTCCCGTGAAACAGGAAATGTCTCACAACAATTGAAATATCTGTACAAAAGCACACTATAGAGTCTTAGCCCATCCATGAGCCGAACTCCAATCAGGAGCTTTGTACACCTAAAATTTACAGTCAAACTATTTTTAGTTTTCTACATCGGAAACCTAAAAAGGGACGCATTTGCTAAAAAAAAGTCATCCGCTTCCAAATATACTTGAATTAAAGAGAGTGAAGGGCGGTGCAAATCTCGTTCACATGGCAACAGACAGAATCTGACGCAAGTTTAATTTTACCCAAATAAGTATCACTTATGCTTATCTTTTATTATGACTTTTCTCACTGAGACAATTTTACATTTTGCTTCTATTAGTGGGGTGGCTCAATTGTTAGGGGGTTGGAATGTCAATCAGAAGGTTGGGGGTTCAAATCCTAGATCCATTAAAGTTACCAATGTGGGTCCTTGAGCAAGACCCTTAACCCTCATGGCTCCAGGGTGCTGCATCAACTCTGTGTTCTGATCCCAACCAAGTTGGGATACTTGTAAGTCGCTTTGGATAAAATTAAATGTACCCAGAAACACATTTTTAAGGTCTTGAACCAGACCCCGGCATCATATAACCCCCTTAAAAACAATTGCAAAATTATATGAGTAATAAATATAAGTATGGCTTGTATGATAGATGAACAGTTTTCCAGGTAGGCGTGGTTACCTGTTCACTTTCACATACAGTACAAGATACTTTGGTAACACGTTACCTAAATCCAGTGTTCATAATGCATTATAAACACATTTCTAAAGCTTTATGAAGTATTCAAAAATCTTTATAATACTTGTTATAAACCTTTGTTAATGTCCATAGATGTACATAACCACACTCATAAGTGTTATAAGAACATGCCATAAGGCTTTATAACACAAAGTGACATAATGCATTATAAACACATTTATAAAGTATTCATAATGCTTTATATTACTTGTTATAAACCTTTGTTACCATCCATATATGTACATAAACACACTCATAAAGCGTTATAAGAACATGCCATAAGGCTTGTACTTATAAACATCCAAATAATCCAAAGTTGATATAAGTTCATGTTATAATGCTTTATGCCCCTTATGTGTTAAAAAGCTTTATGTCAAACTGTTATAACAACTTATGAGTATGATTATCAACATCTATGTACATTAACAAAGGCTTATGACAAATGTTATAATGCGTTTTAAACACTTTACCTGACTTTGGAACTCACATCCTCTGGCAACATGTCACTTTTATGTTGTGCTGTATATACATCTCAAAATTCATTTTTGGTTTCATGTTTTATTATTTTTCTTTTTTACATCAACTTTTGTTTCTGTACACTGATTTTTTTTCTTATTATACAGTGTCTTTGGGGAACCTACAAGGTGCTTCTCAATTAAATTATTATTATAATAATAAAAAATTATATTGAATACCAGGTTTCACTATTGCTAGACCTTAAAAGTATTTCTTTAATTTCTATGGATGTTTCTGTGCCCATCTGTATGCTGTGTATAAAAAAATATTTGGGCTGGGTGTTTAAATCCTGAAGTCCACCTCAACCCCTCTCCCTCATATACAGGGGTTGGGTAATAAAACTGAAACACCTGATTTTAGAGCACATTCATTGATTAGTACAGTGTAGCGCCTCCTTTTTGCGGCCAATAGAGCGTCAATACGTCTTGGGAATGACGTCCACAAGTCCTGCACAGCGGTCAGAGGGATTTGAAGCCATTCTTTTTGCTTACACATGATTTTTTTTTTTTTTGGCTACATAGTTGTCTGTTATCACATCTGCATCCGTTTGTCTCTGGCAGGCGCTGCGGCTACAGCAAAGCTAAGCAGGATCCAGACGAGGAAAAGATGCACTTCCACAACGGCCACAGTAAGTCACAATACACAATACTCACATTTAGGTTCAGGCAGAGTTCAGCTTATAAACATGCTGCTTCACCCAGACAGCAGAGCAAACTGTCGGTTTGACATCTCTTCCAGAATAAGCATGGTTTTTTTTTTAGCAAACCTTTTACCCAACATGACTTAATTCATTTTGAGAACTCGAAAATGTATGATTTTGACATAAATGCAGAAGTTCAGCCGTCAAGCTATTTTTTATTTTGTGATCTGAAATAGATGGATAACAGCTTTGTTGCACCATGCAGGTGAAAGGGTCATAATTTGGCACATCGATCAATAAACCCTTCCTGTCAGGTGCCAAAAGTTTAAACTGACAGAGATGGAGTAATAGTATTGAAAAAGTTTTTTTTTTTTTTAAAGACACTAGGGCTTCAGTAAGAATTGCAACTGACAAAGTTCATCTCTTCGTTGCAGCTGTTTACTTTTTGATAGACGGGCACATTCCGCCAGAACCACACAATACACTGCCACATTCCTTCATTCATTTATTCATTACCTTCCAATTAAACCTTCACTAGGTTGGCGGGAGGTTCCCCATACCCCTCCAGGGGAAAACTTTTCGGGTGCTGGGCGACAACACCCAGGACAGGACGCCAATCTATCCCTGGGCACACCCTCATATACACGCACAGACACACAGGCAATATGAGGAAATTAATAGCAGTAAATTTAGCTTGAATTCACGTTTTGGTACTGTGGGCAGAAACCCACGCAGACACGGGGAGGACATGGAAACTCCAACCAGATTTGGATTCAAACTGAGAATCTGGGAATTCAAACTGGGAACCATCCTGCGTTTGATGGTTCATTCGATATCGCCATATTAATGCTGCCCTGCCGCTTAATAACGATGGGCCCCGCCCCTGAGCCCTGGTCCTCACAAGGTTTTTTTTTTCTTTAAAATGTTACAAATACTCTATATTTTCTAAAACTGCTTTGATTTTGCTTTGCCATGTGGAGTATTTGTTGCATTCAGCTGCAGACCCCTCCCGTGCAGCACCTTCTGCATCGTCTTACATAACGAAACCTGTTTGCAAAGCTGTGAAGTGGTGAGAAGATGATAATACCGCTTGCTTCTCTTTATTGTTATGTCTCTTACACTTCTCATAGTCAAATTCCCCGGCGTCCGTACTTATATTGATCCTCACACCTATGAAGATCCCAACCAAGCTGTCCATGAGTTTGCCAAGGAGATTGATGTGTCTTGCATCACAATCGAGCGGGTGATAGGAGCCGGTGAGTGAGCAGCGCACTTGCACTGAAAACGCAGCATGCCCCTGGATGAGAATTTCAATTAGACTTTAGATTGAGGGTTTTGTTTGGCGCACCTGACTGGAAAATAGAACACTGTTCTGAGAGCTCGCATTATTTTGCCATACCATAAACATGACGCATTTGTTTACTGTATCATAAAGTCAAGGCAATACATAACGGTGATCTAGAGCTCCAGATAAACCTCATAGTAAAGCTGTTATGTACGTAATGCTGGGCTGTAAAGTAGACGGGAGAACAAAAGGAAAAATAGCTCGTCACCGACGCCCGCTCTATATCATCGTATATGGACATACCGAGGCAGATTTAAGCAAAATGGGAGCATTTAGTAACATGGGAGCTCGCTCTCTCTCCTTTTCTCTATAGCTCAGTCTGTATGATTATTCCTACAAAGTTTTCTTTATGAATTTTGTTTTATTTTATTTTATGAGTCTGTGTCCCGTTTCCTAGGTGAATTTGGAGAGGTGTGCAGTGGTCCACTACGGCTACCAGGTAAAAGAGAAATAATGGTGGCCATCAAGACGCTGAAAGCAGGCTACACAGAGAAACAGAGAAGAGACTTTTTGGCCGAGGCCAGCATCATGGGGCAGTTTGATCATCCTAACATCATCCACCTGGAGGGCGTTGTTACTAAGAGTAAGTGCAAATGGGTAACACTTTCTATGAATCCGTTACTCATACTGCATTATAAACACATTCAGAAAGCTCTATTAAGTATTCATAATGCTTTATACCACTTGTCATAAGCCTTTGGTAATGTCCATAGATGTTCATAGCCACATAAAGGCCATAAGGCTTTATAACACAATTCGACATAATGCATTGTGAAACAGTTTATTAACATTTTTTATAAAAAAAAAAGCAGGGTAATAAAGCTTTATAACATTTGTGTTTCACAATTTAATAATTTCCTCCCACGAAAATGACTTTATAGGTGCTTTATTAGTGCAAAAGTTTATGAACGCTTGTAAACTCTCTTTACAGACATTAGGTAAGTTGTGGTCATTTATTACCTGTATGTAACGATTTGTGGTATAAAGCCTTATGTCATATTGTTATAAAACATTATTAATGTGATTATGAATATCTATGCACATTAAAAAAGGCTTATGACAAATGTTCTAATTACTTTATAAACACTTTATGAATGCTGTTATAATGCATTATAAATACTGAATTCCTAAAAAGTTTACCTAAATTTAGTATATACGTGAAAAAACGAGTTTATTTTAACTTTTTTGCCGTGAACAACCTCAAGGCAATGTATATGTTTAAGTGTTAAATGAATATGTTGCTCTGAGACTATTGTGATTAAGTCTTTACGCCTGGCAGCATCATAAACGCCATAAATAGCTGTTAAGTTTATGATTCTGATTTATGGCAGTAACAAACCTTTTTACTGCTCTGATGAAGTGAGAGCCATGGCTTTTATGCTGAACGTAATGATTTGTTTTATTGTCTCTGCTTCCTCCAGGCAAACCAGTGATGATCATAACAGAGTACATGGAGAACGGATCGCTTGACACCTTCTTAAAAGTGCGTCCCTCTTTGTAATAGACTTGCTTCGAACGTACCGGGGTTCTGTTTAACGATTTTTAAATGGTCCACAAGTACTAATTTTCCTCATCTCCTCGTGTCTTGCCTGATGTCAGAAAAACGATGGGCAGTTCACGGTGATCCAGCTGGTCGGGATGCTGCGTGGCATCGCCTCAGGCATGCGTTACCTCTCGGACATGGGCTACGTGCACCGTGACCTGGCCGCTCGCAACATCTTGGTCAACAGCAACCTGGTGTGTAAGGTGTCCGACTTCGGCCTGTCTCGAGTGCTCGAGGATGACCCTGAGGCAGCCTACACCACCCGGGTACGTGTAGACTTCACTAGCATGCTGACCACTGACCTTCTCAATTAACCAGAACCTCTATCTGTGTCAGAGATTTAAGCACACTGCCCTTCAGTATAGTTTTTTTTTTCTTTTCTTCTCTCTTCAACCTTTTACATGGTGTCACTACTGGTACTTATTTAGAAAGCCTTGGAAATATAGGACACTAGCGGAATATCCATGCTGCATTATGGTGGAGAACTCGATAACAATGTGAAAGTTGAAACCCAATTGTTTTTGGATGCGTGATGGCTTTGGAGTTTATATATTTTCAACAAACATATTGTTATAGCGTGAGGTTTGGGGCAATTAACAATCTGAATTGAATATGTGGAATGAATAGAGTGGGAGTGTTGACTACGGTGCAGTTTTTTTAAGTACATAGTAGGAGAGAGCTTAAAGAGAGCTTATAAGCTTTCATAAACAGTTATGAGCAGTTATAAAGTCATTTTCCGGAAAAGCACTCATTAACCACAAATGTTATAAGGCTTTATGTCACTAATTTTCATAATAAGTTAATGAACAGTTAAAAAAATATAGGTATCACTTTTTATGAATCCAGTATTCATAATGCATTGAAAGTGCATTCGTAATGGCTTTATGAAGTGTTCATAACGTTTTATAAGCTTTATCATAAGCCTTTGTTAATATACATAGATGTTCATAATCATAGTCAAAAATAGTTATGACAAAGTGACATAAGGCTTTATAACACAAAGTGACATAATGCATTATAACATGACCTTACTACATTTTTTGGATGTTTCGACATTCTTACTTCGATGATTACACTTTACCTAAAGTCTTTAAAGAGCATTTATAATCTTTTAGAAGTCATTATGTACTACTATGTATGCAGTCTCCTTCAACGAGATAATTAATGGCAACACTTTAATTATGCCTGTAAAGAGAGCTTATAAGCTTTCATAAACAGTAATAAGCACTTATAAAGTCATTTTCAGGAAAAGCACTCGTTAAACACAAATGTTATAAGGCTTTATGTCACTGACCCCTATAATAAGTTAATAAACAGTTAAAATATATAATTTATAATGCATTATGTCACTTTGTTTTATAAGGCCTAATGGCATGCTCTTATAACACTTAATAAATGTGTTTGTGTACGTCTATGCACATTAAAAACGGCTTGTGACCTGCATAATAAAATGTTCTGAATACTTTATAAATGTGTTTATAATGCATTATGTCACTTTGTTTTATAAAGCCTTATGGCATGTTCTTATAACACTTTATAAGTGTGTTTATGTACGTCTATGTACATTAAAAACGGCTTGTGACATGCATTATAAAATGTTCTGAATACTTTATAAATGTGTTTATAATGCATTATGAATAGCGGAGTTAAGTAAAGTGTTACCAAAATATATTATTTATAGTGCATTATGATACTTTATGTTATAAGATCATATGGCAAGGCTTATGACAAGTATTATAAAGGGCTCTGTGTTAATAATGCATTATGATTACCAGATTCATGTTAAGTGTTAGCTAAATTTCTTTATTTTTGTGTGTAACAAACCGCATTAGAAAATGCTGTTGATATGCAGAGACTCCTAAAACTTCTCGGAGAAGTTTAACTAACTAAAAAAGTCTGGCACAGCGTGATTTATCGCGTAAAAAAGAAATGGTCAAAAAAGGTGATAGAAAAACAACACTGGTTTCGTGCCAGAAGCATCTTTTTTTGTTGGCAATGTGCATAATTTACACCTTGTTTATGGCACAAAGCTTTAAGACTCGCACGAGTCAACTTGAACTTTTAATCTGTTTGAATACATGACAATAAACAGCAGACAACATAATGCCATCAGATGAATGTTTTCCTTTTCTGATTGCTCCTCAGGTCTGCAGCGGGGTTTTAATCCCCAGGCTGAATTGGCTATTAATAAACACGGAGCTGAATGACGCTAGCTTTGAAAGGGAGATAATTAGTAGCTCAGCATCAGCTGCTGTAATTGGTGTTGGCTGATTATTATTTCCTTTTTCATCGGTTCCACCTTGGCATGTCACGATGGTGTGTGTATATATGTGTGTGTGTGTGTGTGAGCTGTCTAAGAAGCAGCAAATTGAGATGTACTTCACTAATAGTTTCCAAGAGGCCCTGGCATCTGTGTGGCACGTTCTTTCTCTCTATATTTACCCACACTGTGGATTTCTGAGCTGTAAATATGCAGGAATAAGTGCTCATAAATATAAATGTGCTTTTGACAAGTGACACTTGTGATGAATTCAGGTCTGTTGTTTGTCACTCAGGGAGGAAAGATTCCCATCAGATGGACCGCACCAGAGGCTATCGCTTACAGGAAATTCACCTCAGCCAGCGATGTGTGGAGCTACGGAATCGTCATGTGGGAGGTGATGTCATATGGTGAAAGACCGTACTGGGAGATGAGCAATCAAGATGTAAGTTTATCACTTCCACAGACCTGTCATAACCATCGCCAGCTTCTCATTTCAAATAAGAAAAACTTTAAGCACCATGGTCTATCTGCAAATAAATATTACATTCAGCGAAAAAAAAGTAAATTACTTTTAGCACAGTGTCACATTTACCGTAAAGCCACGCCTTAAGTGCATTAAGAAAGCAACAAAGCACAAAGTCGCAAGAGGGCGTGGCATTAAAGTCAATAAATCACGTGATTTATTCACAAAAAAAAAACAATTGCTTTTAAAAAAACTGATAACAAACACACATACATCCATGATCCTCCGCTTATTCCTCTACTAGGGTCGCGGTGGGGTTCCCCATGCCCATCCAGGGAGAGAGAACATCTCGGGCACTGGTCAGATACACCCAGGACAGGACACTCACTCATCCACACACACACACACTATACAGGGCAATTTTAAGGGTCTTCAATATGGTGCAAATAGTGGGCTGAACCCCCGGTGTGCTTGTCAAAGACTTCGTGTTTATGAAAAGTGCAGGAAAGAATAGAGAGAAGAAACTTTGGAGAGCGAGAATCAGCCCGAAGTTCTGACTGCAATGAACTCGGTGAACTATGCATCAGCATATACGGCGTAAACGTTTCAAATCCCGAGCTCTATTTTAACCATGTGAAGTACAACGAGCTAAATGACCCATTTTACTGAACGGCAACGAGAATTCTTGACTGTAATTGAACGGAATGATGCAACCGGCTACCCGGCTGTCATCGCTCTTTTCTTCTGGATTGACACGTCATGCACCAGCGTTGCCCGGCACATCAGGCCTGTGTTTGTATGTGTGAGCAGCATTGAAAAGGAGGACACGGTTCCTGCACCATGTCCCTGAAGGAGGTGCAATTTCCAGTCATGTTTTTGTCAAGCAGAACTGACCTTTTTTCCCCCTCCAAGCCAGCTAGTGATGGCTTCATTCTGGCCTCAGATCCTGTTCTCCCCTCCATCATTAATCTGTTTCACACGCTTGGGAAAGAGAAAGTTATTTGATGTTTTATTTAATGCCTTCATGAGGACTGCCTCAGATCTCTTGCTCTGCTTTACTCCACTCCCTCTCCCTCACTCCCACCCTCTCTTCTACGCTCCTCATGTCTCACTCTGACTTTCCCCTCACTTGCTCTCTCTTGCTCTTTCTTCTTTCTCTGCCAGACATTGCTGCCGGGGCTGCTTTCTGAGCCGCTCTCGTGTTGGTATTCTCTTTTTTTTTTTTTTTTTTTCCGCAGTGCTGAAAAGAAGGGCTTATAGAACTCTGGGATAGAGATGAGAAGTGAGCATTTCAACCAGTGCTTCACATTTAACAAAATACAACTCTCAATTACAATCTCACTTCCTTTTGAGCCGAGAGGTTATGAAAAAGGCGGGTTGGTAGCTTGTTATTGCCCTTGCGCCATCTCCATCAAGTCGAATATGTAATGTTAAGGTCATATGTCTCAGCAATGGAAGGAACAAAAGGTTTGATTCATGTTTAATTTAGATTTCACTCTTGACGGGTCAAACAGGGTAAAGTTGAGTGGAAGTTTGGCTTGGACCAATGTTATTATCATTTACTTACTTTGAGAAGTACTTTTTGTTTAAACTTTCCCAAAGTTTAATACCAGTTTAGTCTTGACCCGAGTTTTCTTTCGCTCATATTCAAAAAGTAGATCATTACTCATCCAGTTTGATTGGACATTTTAATTATTTTAAGTATTGGGTAATTTTCTAAACCTTTCTTTCATAAATTACATTTACATTTACATTGAGTTATTTAGCAGACCCTTTTATCCAAAGTGACTTACAGGTATCCCAACTTGGTTGGGGTCAGAAGACAGGGTTGATACAGGAACCCTGGAGCAATGAGGTTTAAGGGTCTTGCTCAAGGACCCCCATTGGTAACTTCAGTGGGCCTGGGATTTGAACCCCCAACCTTCTGATTGATA
>JAOUQT010000007.1:847547-858682 GCA_025769995.1 Xyliphius kryptos | reverse complement strand
TACTTGGAATCGAACCTGGGACCTTCTGGTCGCAAGGCTGGTTCCTTAACCACAAGCCTACGACTGCCCCACTGATTGAAATGCACTGATTCTTTTTAAAGGCATCTGTGCTATACGTCTTTGCATGTGTCAATGCAAGACATTTTCAAAGTAATATACAATAATTATTTGCTATGTTTTATCTTCCACAGTTTCTTTGGATGTCTGGGGTCTGTAATATGTCACTCATAGTTTACTGCAATACTGCAATCTTGGAAAAAGTAATGTTTAGAAATCTACAAACTCCGTAATGCACAATTCGTGAAATTAAACATATCTAAGCATAATTGCACTAAAAAAACAAGAGGGTGCCTAAAACCATTGCACAATATTAGTTAGTGAAAGCTTGACTGGAAGACAAAAGTGAACCAGCTAGTATTTGACTGCCATCTACTGGACAGACAGATAGACAGACACACACACACACACACACACGAATAGACTGGCCACTTCAACAACAGCTAAACTACATTCACTGACAACTTTATTAGGTACACATGTTAAATTGAATGTTAACACAAACATCTAATCGGTCAATCACATGCATGCAAGTGCATTTAGGCATTTAGTTGTCAAGTGCAAACCGAGGATCAGAATGGGGGGAAATGGCGATTTTAGTTACTCTTAACGTTTTATGGTTGATCCGGGTTTCCGGTTTCCTACCGCATTCCAAAGACATGCATGATAGGTTAATTGGTGTATCTAAATTGCCTGTTAGTGTGTGAATGTGTGTGTGTTTGCATGTGTGCACACTCTATGATGGATTGGCCCCCTGTCTATGGTTGTTCTTGCCCTTGCACCTAGAGTTGCCACGTGGACACTGGCTTTCCCGTGCCCCTAAACTATGATTAAGTGGGTATATAAAATGAATGAATGAATAAATAATAATTAGTTATTGTTGTATAAGAAAGAAACATCTGAAGTGTCCTGTCTTGCATTTTGGTTGAATGATTCTCCGGCTGAATGGACTGCCCACTTGCCACAGTTCCTCGTTGAGAGGCTTTCTTTTTCTTTCTTTTTTCTTTTCTATTTCTTATTCAGTTATGAACTGTAGATGGCATGATACCTTTTACCAGTTAATCTGCAAATAGTGGTAACTTTCATAACTGTGCTGTTAAACCTTTTAGTCCTGTATTGCTTCTGGTATGGTTACAAAACATGACATTCTGCTCTCATGTTTGTCATATTTTGGTATTTCAGGTTTGATTTAGAATTGGTTTTATTTTCATATTGTTGATCTAACAAATTTATATTTTAAGAATATATTACATCTACCGCCCTGACCATAAATCTGCTTCTCTTATCATAAAATACATCCTCACTTTCACTGCCATAGCAGACATCAATTAGACTGATCTCAGTATCGCTATGGTTTTTGACCCTTTGTAATATCAGTTCACTCACAGACTTATGTACTCCACAACATTACCCAGCCATAATACTTTGGCATGCCATGTTTCAGAAGCTGAATAACGACATTAGCTTCATTTAAGAGAATTGTTTATTCAAACACCTTCACAAGTCTAGTTTGTTAGTTATATTTTATTGTTAGTGGTAGAGGATTAAAAGTAATAAAATGTTATTTGGGTGCAGTTTGCCTTGCTCTCCACAAAATGGCACAATTGTTACATTTACAGGGATGGAAGATTGGGTCATGATTCCAACGGTACACTTAATTTTTTACCTAGAGTACTATTATAAGATATATGATGGTTAATAATTTTCAGAAATTTCCACTTGTACACACACACATACTGTATATCATCCTTCACATACCATTTTATTAATAGTGTCAGTTTAGTTCATGATGCACCTCCCATTCTGGATGTAGGAGAACTCTGATAGCTTGGGTCAGTTATTTAAAATATTACATGATCTTGATATGTGCTGTATAGCTTCAAATCCCAAACAGGTTCAACTGGTGTGAAAACTGAGACATGAGTGTTTCATGCCAAGTCCATTCCCACGTATCTCACATGCCATATGCTTAAAAAAACTGTTCATAAACAAAGTCATAAACCATAGCTTTTAAAAAATGTAACTATGAAAACTAAATCTAAATATATTATATAACATTTTGTGTATGTTATATTTTTAACATACACTGATAATCCTTAATAAAGCCAAACAATTGAGAGTAACAAATTCATCAGGTCCTCCGATGGTACATGATGCTATTCCAAACTGTGTTCTATAGATGCAAACAGAAATAGTTTCTTTTATTAATGACAGGCAAGTCCATAGTCTGGCCTGGATGCTAATTCCACCAAATTTCCACCGGCAGCCAGAACTGTTTACCGCGGTATAAAATTCACATGTACAAAAAAGCTATTTCGAACGTTTTGAATGTTTCAAACTGGGTTCGTAAACTAGACAAAATAAATATTAAAACCAAATTCAGTCCATAAGCTCCGTTTTCCATTTCTGTCATGAACCTTCTCGGGAAACACAGAAATACAAGGAAGTTGATAGAAGCAGTTGCAGAAATATTTATTATCAACTAGAATAAACTTTTCACTACAACCAAAGTGCAAACTTAATCAGCCACTAATATGCAACGGATGATAATAATTTCAGACTATTTATGTGTTTGGAATCCGTGACACGGTGAAGTAGTTTGTGTAGCGCATCACGCTTTGGGTTGCAGGATTTTTTTTTGTGTCTAAACTTGAAATAATGAAATACGCTGCCTTTTCCTTTTTTGATATCCGATTTTAATCTTGCTGGTCAATTGAAAAACAAAAGAACATGTGAAGTACAGACACATACAGTATGACTCTCAATGTTTTTTAATTCGGAATTAGATAAATGTTTGATAATTTGAATTTAATGTTAATGGTTCAAAGAATGTAAGGATGAATGGTCACCCACACACATTTTCTCCTCAGCAAATCTGGCACTCTTTGTAAAATGTTTAAAGCACCAGGTTTACACCAGGTTTGTAACCGTTTGGACTCACACATGCCCTCTCCAGTAAGCCAGAGCTACACATTCTCTCGCCTCCTTCATTTTTACTGCAGTTACATGTCAGGTCGGTAAGACTAAATATAGACTATGGAAAGTATAATAAAGAACTCCACAATCATTATATTGGTGACTGTAACAACTCACTCGAAGACTGGTGTAGGAAGCAATTGCTTAACAAAGAACTTTTGGGAAACATGAGCTAGAAATACACACATTAACTCACTTGAATGCAGTAAACTAAACAGACAAAACACACACTAGATTAATTACAGGTGCTGGATTTTGTGGCTGATTAGTACTTTGGAATAGGTTGGGAACTTGAGTTTCCCTTGCTGGCCATTTTGTGTGCATTAGGTTCGGCCTACACTTCTTCGGCCCTGTGACATGGCACCACTCCATTGTAGGACACACAGTCTTACAAACACATGAAAGGGCCACATTTAGAGACAACAATTAACCCGCATGTCTTTTGAATGTGGGACGAAACCATACCACTGAAAGAAAACCCATGTGAACACGGGGAAAACATGCAAACTTCTTTTTTAAACAGCCATTTAAGAAACTTCCTGGTCAAATGCCTCTATAATTCTCAGATTCTCTAACCTAGCCCGTTTGAGTAGCGTTTAGAGAGAAGTTCTGACGAATCTCTAGAGCCATGTGTAATGGCTGGAATCCAGAGTTCATAGTGTTTCTCCAACTCTCCCCCTCAACCTCAGTCCAAGTGTAAATCCTTTTCCGACATGCTTCAGATGACTCATCCAGCTGCTCAGGGTTACTCAGAGTGTCTAAATGTGTAAGATATTTCCCACTCCTGCCACATCATTGTTTGAAATGGGAGCCAAATCCAGCCCAGAATCAGCTTTGTGTCCTATTTTATGAACAGTAATTATTAGAAAAGGTTCAGTTATAGTAACAGGTTAAAGTAAAAAATCAATGATTACTGCAATTATCCAGCTTTTAATCTATAAATGCCTCACTGAACTTAGTAAATATTTTGTAAAAAGCATTTACAGGCATTTTTTAAGTATAATGGGAATAATTTAAGCAATTTCCTCAAAGGATTCTTGAATAAATTATAACATTAGTGGTTCTTAGCCTCTAGATACAGTATGTACTAGATATAGTATGTAAGACACACTAGTAATCTTTTCAAAAGAAAGCTAAATTTATAGTAAGTACAACAGATGTATTCTTGGTAGAGTAGTACTACTGCCCACTAACAGTGTTTTTTGTTATTGATAGTGCACTTATATACAATCCCAATTGCAGGGGATGTTAGAAATCCCATATATCAGCAACACCCTAAAACGCCACCAGATTCCGTGGACCTGAGCTAATCTGAGATGGACTGATGCAAAGTGGGTCCTGTGGTCTAATGAGTTTACATTTCAAATTGTGTTTGCATATAATGGATGTTTTGTCCATTATTTTTCATCATAATTATTTAAATGTATACTAGAATTACATACAGTATATATATATATATATATATACCCCAACAAATTAAAGACTTGGCCAGTAGCCACATCTGGACGTGAATTATTGACATTGAACCAAATCCCTCAAGCGAGGTTCCTACAGTCATTTGCTGAAGCACCAAAATGACAACATTGAAGTAAGTGTAATGACAGGAACTGTGTATGGAGTAAGAAGATTGAAAATTACCCCGATGAACAATATTACAATGTAGACTGGATTATCAGGTGCCAGACTACTACAAGCAAAACAAGAAGGCTGATTTATCCGTGCAACAAACCATAATGGAGTGATGATGGCTTATGACATGACCAGTTTAATTTTGTTTAACCAGAAGTAAAGCCTGTTAGATTAAGATTAATTTATTGATATTCAGGTGATACAGCTATATTAGCTACAGTAAATATGAAGAGTGTACATAAATAAAACATCATATACACAATTAAACTAATCAATATCTATTTATCTATCTATCTATCTATCTATCTATCTACAGAGTCATCTATTTTTGGTCAGACAAAACCAAATGGACTTCTTTGGTCTACTTAGCATTTTTTGCTAATGTTAATACCTGTCATCAATGTGAAGAAGTAAAGCAATACAACAAACCAAAACCTGTAGGCTCAAATATTCTTAACTCAGTGAGGCAGGCCGCCTCATCTTATGTACTTTTATATCATGTCATGTGATTATAGAAGATGAGGAGATATAATTCTAGACATTTGCCTACTGGACACAGTTTGTAAAGGATTGCGCAATTTAGGCAGAGATCATATTTTCACTGCATCACATTGCTTGTCTTCCTTTATTTAAAAACATACACAGTGGGCATATTGGTAGGAGGATGTTAGTTATGGAGCTGCCGGGCAGGAGGCAGAGAGGAAGACCAAAGCGGAGATATATGGATGTGGTCAATGTGGACATGCAGGTAGTTGGTCTGAAAGCAGAAGATGCAGGAGACAGAGTGAGGTGGAAAAGGTTGACACGCTGTGGCGACCTCTGATAAAAGGGAGAGGCCGAAAGAAGAAGAGGAAGATTTATTGTAATAAATATTTTAAAGCATTATGTTAGTACCTAATATTACCACATGGTGGCGCCAATACCTTTTAAAATTAGGGGAAATATCTGTTTTCTTTTATTTACTGTTGTGATGTAAATGTAATTTTTTAACAGCTGTTACTATTATAGAGAGTAATACAATCTTATATGTTATGTTGTGTTAAAAATAATAGTAAATTACATTTTGCCATGGTTGACATTGTGCCATGGCACATTGGGCAGTGCCGTGGCCTCATAGCAAGAAGATCCCGGGTTTGAGCCCGGGGTGAGGCGGCTCGGGAAATTTCTGTGTGGAGTTTGTGTGATCTCCCTGTGTTTGTGCGGGTTTCCCTCCGGGTACTCCAGTTTCGACCTGCATTACAATGACATGCATGATAGGTTAATTAATGTCTCTAAATTGCCTGTTAGTCTGTGAACGTGTGTGTGCGATTTTGTGTGTGTCCATGACCCATAACTAGGATTAAGCGGGTATAGTAAATGAATGATTGGTGAATCATCTTACATCCTCCACTTGTAGTCTTGTCACATTACCAACTATATTTTTTCAGAATGTATTTTACTCAATATTAACAGAATTAGTTCAGATTGTGAATATCACTATCCTCAGGAATTATTCAAAACACTTTAAGAGCTGCATTTGTGAAGCCTCTTTAAAAAAAAAATATTTTGATTAAACACTATTAAGTAATTACAGAATTTACCATTCATTGGAATTTTAGTGTTGCATTTGATACTGTGGACCACAAAATTCGAATTCAGCACGGCGATCAGGATCATCCACCGTTTAGGGAAAGACTGTTGCAGGGAATGGAGTAATGAGTGTTTAGTGGGTTCAAGTATCTCAGCCCTAAGCTGTGTGTGTGAGATCCTGTTCTTAATAAAGAACAATTTCCATTTGCTGTTCATGTCACATTGGTGTCAGAAGTGGGATTTGCTTTCCAAAGCAAAATGAAAAGGAATCAAATTTCTTCAGGCAGAGATGAGCAATCTCTGCAGTGGAGAAAGATGACGAGCTCAGTGGCGGACCTGGTAAGATGAGCAGTGTAAATGCACACTGCTGATACACTGGCAGCAACCTTGACACTGACGTTAGGCACAGTGGCAGGGAGCATGGCTGCCCCGGGGACACACATGGAAACTGTGGTGGCGGCAGCAAGCCTGATGACGGCCGATGGGGAGTTGACCAGATTCATGCCTCTCCTGAAGACAGCTTGCCTGGAAATACTGCAGCTGCCGGCTACAACCGCCATTTGGGACGCGTATTAAACTCAGCTGGAGATAATGGCAGTGCATGCTGACTGGACACCTGGTGAAATCGCAGTTTATCTTTCTCTCGCAAGTGGAGTCGCTGCGAGTACTGGTGGAATTCTTGTCTGAGGGTCGGGGGAATCTGACGGAACTGATGGCAGCTCTACAAACATGCTTCGGGAAATACCCAAGGGAAGCTACGGCGAAGCGACTGCTGACAGCAAGACGACGGTGAAAGGGTGAACGATTCAGTGTACTGGGATCAGGAATATCTCCGCTGGTCCGGCAAGAGAACGTTTTGCACAACAGTAATTGACTTTGGATTACTTTCTAAATGCACTAGCTCCAGCTGCACTAAGGAAGCATGTGAAAGTGAAAGTGATACATTTTTCCACTATGTTCACACACAGCGGAATTGGTCCTCTGCATTTAACCCATCCATGCAGTGAAACACACACATAAACACACACTGGTGAAGTGAGCAGCCAGCACAGTGCCTGGGGAGCAACTGGGAGTTAGGTGCCTTGCCCAAGGGCACTTCAGCTATGACTTGTCGGTACTTGGAATCAAACCAGAGGCCTTCCGGTCGCAAAGCTGATTCTTTAACCACAAGCCTACGACTGCCCCAGGGTGGACCGACAGCATATTGATTAGCACATATGTAAGTCAATTAAATAAACCTTTCAGATATTCATTTTATAGTTTTATAGTGAATTATATACAACATATTTCCGATGGTGTGGATTAAAATATATCCAATAAACACGTTTAAAAATAATTCTATCATCTACAGTTTTCACTTGCACAACAAATAGCCTGAATAGCTCAGTTAATGAAGCTATCCACATCTCTTCAGACAACTACCATCAAAGCAACAACAGTGTATAACATGGCATATAAGTGAAATAATCCCTCTCGTTTGGATAAGAGGAGAGCATGATCAAAATGAAGATAGTAGGTAAAATGTACAGGCTTTTATGTATATACATAAACTCTTAGAAACCATTGTAATGCCATCTGTAATGCTCCAGGGTGGCTGGTAGAGAGGTGTGGGTCACAGGGGGGTTGGGACAGAATTCTAAATTAATGGTTTCCTTATGTCAAGCTGCACTCATCTATATATAATGATCCCTTTAAAAATGAGTGTTTCCATTTGCACCGATGAAGTGTTAGGCAGAGACCTGAAAGATTCTCACAAATAAGCTTAGCAAAATGAATATAGCATATATCACTTAATTTTATTACTATATTAAGCTTTTGACAGATGTCTTGGTGACGATGATTTGTCCTTCTTGCTTTGAAACAAAGTACCTGTGTTTTTGTAATCAATGTGGGTCTTGTAACCATTCCGAAGCAAAATAGAAAAGTAGCTTTCGCTATCTGCTTTTCACTAGCTTTTCACGACCTGAAGTATTTGGCAAGTGGCTGAGGACAGACTGAGTGTTTTTCCATATGATGAATTATTTTAAAGTTTAAGAATGGGAGTCTCAGACAAATAGTAGAATGGGTTTACATGGGTTGATTACATGGGTTTTCAGTAGCTGTACAAACAGTAAGTACTCAGCGTAATTATATTTATTGGATGTTTCAAATAAATATATAGAGATTCACTTAAAAGAGGCCCTGACTATTTTTAGATAATATTGTATGTCTTTAATAAGTGCACTTTTATATAATAAGTGTTCCTTGTTCAGCCTTTCAGTAAGGTTTCAAACCCTTAGAGAACTCACAGGGAACCCTTTTCTGTATATTTGTTTGGATTAACTGAAATAATGGGACAAAACGGGTTGTATTTCTTCCTCTGTTCCTCTGAGAGATCTCTTAAAAGGTTCTGAGGTTCAGGTTCTATGAAATTTATTACATAAATGTCAAGGAATGTACTAAATTTTATCCTATTGCTTCAGAGTTACTACAGTATATTCATGGCCTCTTTTGAGTGAATCGATCTGTAGAATCTTTAGAGGGGTGATTAGTAGATACACAAACATATATTTTCAAATGTGTTTATTCTGAACATCTGTGAAACTTGGAGTAAGAGTATATTTCTAACATCTTTGAATACATCATTTATTGTTCTCTTTTAGTTCGCATAAAAAATTGACAGCTAGGTGAGATTGTGGCATTCCAGGTTGCATTCTCCTATATGGAAGACATTAACTCAGAAATTCCTTTCAATGAGAGTAAGCAGGAATGGTGGTGATCCTGAGGGCTTCAAAGACTACTTCCCATCCCCTTGACCTCCGGGCCATACCACTGGCAAGGCATCGCTAACACCCAGGGAAAATGTGATTAGTGACCTCACTGCCTCAACAACAAACATATGCCTGAGAAAGGGTCTCAGTGAGGGGCCAAGTGGCTCTGTTGAAGTCCTGTCTTACCAGAAGCTCATCTTCTAAAGGTCCCTTTTAGGAAAGAAAACAAAAGGGTCATTTAGGCCATGCTGGTATCAGTGTCAGACCACAATCTTGTGTCATTGTGAATTAGATTTTAGGGTCAATCTAGAGAATAGGAAATACACAATAATACAGTATCTGTAGAGTAGAAACACAACGATAAACACAATAAAGCTGCTTTTTACATTTCATTTGAAGCTTTCAAGTCAATTTCAGGATGTTAGTGTTTTTGTTGGGTTGCCATGGTTAGTGTGAGAGTGACCCAACCTATCCAGTTCCAAGATTGAATTTGCTAATGCACAACATAAGATAAATCACTTAAGGCAAATTACAGAAGAAACACTTATTTAGTCCATCTCTAGAATGAGCCACTAATGGACACATACATCTTACATTTCAGAATATGGGTCATTGTATCCTGTCTGCAAAGTGCTAACATCCTCCTATTGCCATCTAATGAGCTTCTTATGTCTGTCCCAAATTGGGAGTTGCTGAAATCGGGAGAAGGAAATGACATACCCATGCTAATATGCTCACAAAAAAGCTTTAACTTTTAAGCTTTAACGCTGTTTTTTAAAGATATTTTGAGATACATTATATTGATATAGTTTCTAGACGCAACAATCAGATATATACAAACCCGATCCCAAAAACATTGGGTCAAAATATATAACTGTAAATAAAAATGAAATGCAATAATTTACACATGTCAAAAACGTATATTGTATACCCAAAAGAACATAAACAACATATCAAATGTCGGGACATATCAAAAAAATTGGGACGCGCAATAAGAGGCTGGAAAGTTTAAAGGTAAAAAACAACTGAAACTCAGTAGGTCAATTGACAATATGTCATTAACATGCCTGGGTATAAAGAGAGCAACTTGGAGTGGCAGTGGCTCTCAGATGTAAAGATGGAAAGAGGATCACCAAACCCTATAATTCTGCACTGACAAATAGTGGAGCGATATCAGAAAGGAATTTGACAGTGTTTGAACATATCATCATCTACAGTGCATAATATCATCCAAAGATTCTGAAAATTCTAGAAAAATCTCTGAGCATAAGGATCAAAGCCAGAAAACCATACTGGGTGCCCTGTTGCCAGTTAAAACTCTATAGGTAAAAGAAGTAGTTGTATCTAAATAAGATTCTGAAGCACAGACATCATCTCTGGGCCAAGGCTCATTTAAAATGGACTGTGACAAAGTGGAAACTGTTTTGTGGTCAGCCAAATCAAAATTCTTATTATGTATATTATGTGGGCCAGTCGTAGGTTTATAATTAAGTAACAAGGCTTGCAACCGGAAGGTTCATGGTTCAATTTCCAGTACCGCCAAGGCATCTAACCTCCAGTTGCTCCCGGCGTTGTGCAGGCTGCTCACCGCTCCAGGCATGTGTGCTCACTTCACCATTGTGTGTATAGATATGTGTGTTTCACTGCACGGATGGGTTAAATGCGGAGGACAAAGTGGCAAATAGATTACTTTCACTTAATGCCCCTTACCCAGTAGTTCCTCCTAAAAAAATATACAATAGATTTTGCATTGGGCAAAACTGAAGAGTGTTTTAAATGTTTGACATGATGGGAATAAAACAGAGGAAATTAGAAAGACATTTAAAAAATTTATGGAAAAAGCTTTTTTAATTTGTAATTTTTATTATTTTAATAACTTGTTTTATGTTAAAGAAATTATTAAATGTTATGTTATACACCTTCGCTGCCTGTCTTGCTCTAATTCCCTCTGTTCTTGTTAGCAGTCTAGCCACTGATTCTAAAACGAGATTGTGAAGCTCATTCATCTTATCCCTATTCCCCCAAAAGCAAGGACTGCATACTACATGACTTGGAGTTAGAAAAGATCTCAATTTATATACATTTTTAACAAAATCATATCATCTTTATGCATTACAGCTAATATCTGGTTTTGCAAATGAACTCTCCATATGT
>JAOUQT010000007.1:821781-835592 GCA_025769995.1 Xyliphius kryptos | reverse complement strand
ATATATATATGCTATATTTAGAATAAACACAGAGTTTATATTTGTCACATATACTGTACATTACAACACTGTAAAATTATTTTTTTTGCATGTCGCTGCTTTGCTAAGAAGTTGGCACAAGGTCAGCCATAGTACAGTATGTAACCCTGGAGTTCAGAGTGATAAGGGCCAAACAGTGACATCTTGGTGGTCCTGGGGTTTGAATTCTTAACCTTTTCCTGACCTCATTAACCCAGCTCTTTAAACATTAAACCATTGTGCCACCACTGGAGGAAGTGAGCGAGACAATAGATCATCATTTAGCTTCCTTCAGCTTGTTTTTACATTAACATACATACACTACATACCGGGGGCAGTGGTGGCTCAGTGGTTAAAGTCTATGTTGCTGATCAGAAGCCCCACAAGCTCCCACTGTTGGGTCTGTGAGCAAGGCCCTTAACACTTGCTCATGGGGTGCTGTATTGCAGCTGTCCTTTTGATAAAAAGCATTTCACTGCATGCTGTACCATGTTTAACTCATATTATAAAATTTGACATACACTCATAGTGTTGTCGCGCTCAAGACCAGTTGTAAGACCTTGGGTCAGTGGTCTTGGTGTTGTCATAAACTTGTCATATACTGTATGTTCAAAATATTGGAATACAGAGTAGTAGCCTGGATAGCCCAGTCGGTAGAGCTTGCATTGCTGGACAACGCCAGGAGAATTAGTAAATGGAGATTGACTCCCCGGGGCTGCGACAGCTGACAAGATTTTGGGATGCTCATTTAGCTTATCCATATTACATGTAGCACATCTGTTCAGCCAAACATCATAAAGTAATGACAGTGCATGACATGACTTGTAACTAAGAGCTGAATTCGGTCTAAAACGATTTCTAGTTTTTAATGCATTCATTTACTTAATGCTTATTAATCCTTTCATTAAATCCTTACATTTCTAAAACTTTAGAAATTACAATTATTATAGTAAGGTGTTAAAATGTATTGGAGTGTTTGCTTAAAGAAAAGGCTACGCATATATCTGTCCTGCATACTGCGTATACTACCACCAATAAAGTATCACATCTCAGCATCTGCTTTCTGTCTCAGCAGTGTGCAGCATTCTTGTCTTGGTCATTCTTCACCCTTCTATCAACCTAATCCTAACTCAGACTTGTTCTCTACTGTAGTAGTGATGAACTCAACACCTCCATATGGCCAGAGTAGTTTGGTCATATATGTCCAAGTTGAACATCCAGTCCCAATGTTGGTTGCCATACATTCTACAATAAAATGAATGTATGACACCATTCATATGATGTCAATATTAATTTTAGAATAATCTCATGTTTATATAGATTGAAAATAGAGACTAAAGGGGAGACTCATTATAAAAGACAATTATCTTTTGCCTTTACCATATCACTGGGCTTTGGTTGCCACAGCAGGTCCTCTCTGAGATAGCCATCAGCTTTTCAAGCTGAAGACCATACAATTTAGCAAATGGCAACTGAATCTTCATTTAATAAAACATAAGCAAATAGCATTGGCCCAACACGTCCAGGCTCCTTTCTGTCCACGGTTAAACTTTCCCAATTTGCTGCGTTTACACATAGTAAATATTGCCCTTGACAGGTCAACTGTTGTGTTGTGTTGTGTTAGCGAGCATAAGTCACTCTTCAAATAATTTTTCTTTCTGGTCAATTTATTTCACACAGTCCTACACTCTGCACAGCATGTGGGTCAATACTCCAAAAGGTTCAGCCAGCAACTCAGTAATTAACACCATGACTCTGCAAACTTTGCTCATTCCCCACTCACTTTTCACATGTGGAAATGTTATCACTGGCTGACTGGTCCATCTCACTCTTCTGTAACACACCCTGGCAGTTCCTGATGTGAGAATCAGCGGATGTGTCACCTCTTCCTCACACTGTTCCTGAACTTTACAAGAACGTCAGCCAAAAACCTTACCTCATACACTCTTTACTATTCATTATACTTAACCAACTCTCGAAATTTTAAGGCGGTAGTATTTTGTTTATTACTAAACCAACTACACTATGGACATAACAACACTACGTAACGTGCACCCCGGAAACCAGGAATGCTCACTCCACTATTCATATCATCAGCATTATTATAGTGCCCTGGTTATACCTTTACTGGTGCCAGTGTTGATGTTGTTTGCTATAAAGGTGATGAGAGATCATTCATAGATTTATTTACTACTGATGTGATTTACTGCAGGTATTTAGGTGGGTAATATATTAGTGCCAAATGTATGCCTTGTCTATTTAAATGCCCCTCAGAGCAGTTTATCAAATGTAAACATAAAGTTTGCTCTTTTTTAAAACTTTAAATATAATTGAAATTCAACTCAATTATATTTTTATAGCGTTATATAACAATGGTCCCGAATGAGCAAGCGGGGCAAGGAAAAACGTCCTGATGACAAGAGGACATAGAAGGGAAACCCATCAGCATTTGAGTGATAACAGATTAGAAATTGTCCGTAGGGGTAGTTTGTACATTTGTGTTTAATAGTGAAGTGTAAGCATGAAATATTGTATGTCCATTGAAAGTTATTGGGATACATTCTCTGGTATTTTCTCCGTGCCCGGAGCAGTGAGCAGCCAGCACAGCGCCCGGGGAGCAACTGGGGGTTAGGTGCCTTGCCCAAGGGCACTTCAGCCATGACTTGTCGCTACTTGGAATCGAACCGGGGACCTTCCGGTCGCAAGGCTGGTTCCTTAACCACAAGCCTACGACTGCAATCCAGACAGGAGAGAGCATATTCAAGTTAGTTTATTATTAAAAATGCACCCATAGATATTTACTACGGGAGAAAGGTTCAGCATTCAGCATTATCTTGATACTATGGGCATCATTTCACCACTGTGTATTTTTCTCTATTATTGTTTTGGATTTAGTTATTATTTGTCCTGCTTGTTGGTATGTGGGGCATTTGAGGAGCAAGTAGTTAACTGTAAAGATGTTTTGGCAAATCATTATTAAGACATCTCCTGAATTGTACAGTTGCATATTTCTTCGAAGCCAAATAAAGCATTTGATAAGACACGAGCTTAATCTTTGCAAAGAAAGCATGCAACTTTAAGTCACAGCGACTAATCCTACCCTTACAACAATTTATTTTCTGCAGGTTTTACAAGCGAGGCAATCATGTTCCCATTTAAACATCTACAAAGTGTACTTTATGTACAATTCAGGAGATGTTTTCATAATGATTTGCTAAAACATCTTTACAGTTAACTACTTGCTCGCCAAATGCTCCACATACCAAATCTTCCAGAGCAGAATTTCCATGACAGCTTCAGTCATTTCTTTGGGATCATGACAAAACTACTCCTGTAGCTCACAGTCAATTCTACACTACTTAAATAAGACATTAAAGAAAACATTATGTTATAGATGTGTATTTTATAATTTCAGTGTTAGGTCAGTACAAAAACATGTTTCCTAACTTATTTATCAAAAATAATATGTAATATAATATTGTTTGTATGTTAGTAAAAGCACCATATTGCACAAAAGAGCTGTCTGAAGTAATAAATAAATAATTAAAAAGGTTCCTGCGATTTAGAGGAAAAAAGAAGCAAGTGCGACAGTCAAAGTCTTCAGAATATTTGTGATTCTCAGGTCGCTCAGGCAAAAATTAACAGCTAAATGTAGGCTTGTGGTTAAGGAACTAGCCTTGCGACCGGAAGGTCCCTGGTTCAATTCCAAGTACCGATAAGTCATGGCTGAAGTGCCCTTGGGCAAGGCACCTAACCACCAGTTGCTCCCTGGGCACTGTGCTGGCTGCTCACTGCTCCGGGCACGTGTGCTCACTTCACCTGTGTGTGTGTATTTGTGTGTTTCACTGCACGGATGGGTTAAATGCAGAGGATCAATTCTGCTGTGTGCGAACATAGTGGCAGAATGTATCACTCACTTAGGTACATGCAAAGACGTACTGCCTTCAAAACTAATGAAACTACATAAAAGAAAACACCATAAAGTAACCAGAACCAAACTGAGGGGAAGTCACTAAGTGTTTATTTAAACAATGCTCCAGGAGAAAATTATTACAGATTTATAAGACAATTTATTTACCAGAGCATCTTGGAGAATTTGAGAGAGTTCTTCTATAGATTCTGATCATCACACATGCCTCCATTTGTCTGTAAAACCCAACTTTCCCCTTTTTTTTTAAATCTGAAACATGGTCCGTTATGGAATGTATTGTGAACGTTACTAACATACAAATATCTTTTGCATTTTTTTTATTGGTTAATAAATATTTGGAAATATAAAATCTTCGTGGGCTCAATAATGCAAAAAAATAAACAATAAACATTTTACTAAAAAACAGGGTGTCTAAGACTTTTACTATAATGTATATAGGGCTGGATTCTTTTCAGGGGACAAAAGGTGGATGAAATGTGGGACACTGTAAACAGTATGGGATTTGCTTTGTGTGCTATAGTTCGGAAAGAGGCTAAAGCTGATTACCTGCTGTTCTCTTTTTTGTTTCCTCAGTTGAATGCCTTCCTCTTCTCGTCTCCGGCGCATCTCCTCCAGATTAAGTGCTTTGTTCTTGTAGCGATTCATCCTGTAGTTATCCTTTGCAGGACTCGATGAAGGTTCTGTTGAACAAGAGAGGAATCAAATGGGACCAGATGAGATTTGCTGTCTTAAAAAGGGAAGTGCTACAGTTTAATGGGTAGTTGTTGCTTATGACATCACAAGCTGATAACTTTGCACATAGAACAGACACTATCTCATCAGAAATGAATTGAGAATGATGCCCTAAATTCCAATTCAATTCCAAGTTGCGGAATTGCAACTCAAATGCAAATTGCAAGAAGTGTGTGTGATACTTTACTAAGGAGTATTTTATAATAAAGATTTAGAAAGTATATTACATGATTACAACATGACTTTCATACAAATCTTGTTGTATAGACTTTATGTGCACAATGCTTTACTATAGTAAACAGGTATTTTGTTTTAACCACAAATAAACATTACAAACATACTCTATAAGTATAACATCACCAAACAATGTTACCCTGTAAAGTACATTAATAAAAGATGCATTTGCGTTTCATTTGATTATTTGAAATGAAGATATTCCTAATTATTCAACATTAAGGGAATGCATGTTTAATGTTAGTGTCTATTTCATTTTGGAATAAATACATTATTCATGTTAAAAAAATATATCACATTTTCACTGATGTAAGATAATTAATTACTCTGAATTGCAATGAATTCAATTCCAATACTGTAATTCCAATTAAAAATGAATTCGGCTTCCTGTGGGGTGGATTTGATACAAATTAAAATTCATTCATTAAATGAAATGAAGCTGGTTCTGATAGATTTAACTATAGTATACCAATACAATATACATGTGCATCTCATAAATTAGAATATTAACAAAAAGTTAATTTATTTCAGTAATTCAATACAATAAGGGAAACACATGCATTATATAGATTCATTACAAACAGTGATCTATTTCTAGTGTTTATTTCTGTTAATGATTATTGTTTACAGCCAATGAAAACCCAACATCATTCTCTCAGAAAATCTGAATATTATACAAGACCAACTGAAAAGAATTTTATTGCGTATATTTTTGCCTAGTGAAAGGTATGTACAGTAAATGCACTCAATACTTGGTCAGGGCTCCTTTTGCATGAATTGCTGCATCAATGTGGCATAGCAGTGATCTGCCTGTGACACTGCTGAAGTGTTATGGAAGCCCTGGTTGCATTATTAGCAGCCTTCAGCTCGTCTATATTGTTTGGTCTGGTGCCTCTTATCTTCCTCTTGACAATACCCTATAGATTCTCTATAGGTTTAGGTCTGGCGTGTTTGCTGGCCAATCAAGCACACTGATACTGCGGTTATTAAACCAGGTATAGGTACTTTTGGCAGTGTGGACAGGTCCTAAGCCCTTCTAGACAACAAAATTAGACAGCTACACTGACTTTAGTCTTGATATAACACAGTGGACCTACACTAGCAGATGACATGTCCTCCCAAACCATCACTGATTGTAGAAACTTCACATTAGACCTCAAGCAGCTTGGATTGTGCACCTCTCCACTCTTTCTCCAGACTCTGGGACCCTGATTTCCAGATGAAATGCAAAATTTACTTTTATCTGAAAACAACACATTGAACCACTGAGCAACAGTCCAGTTCTTTATCTCCTTAGCCCAAGTAAGGCGCTTCTGGTCATGAGTGGCTTGATACAAGGAAAGCGACAGTTGTAGCCCATGTTCTGGATACGTCCGTGCGTGTGTGTGTTGGCTCTTGAAGCACTAACTGCAGCAGGAGTCCACTCCTTGTGAATGTCCTTGTGAATTTTTTACTTTTCTTGACGATCCTTTCAATGCTGCAATTATCCTGGTTGCTTGTGCACCTTTTCAACCACTTATTTCCTTCCACTCAACTTTCTATTAACATGCTTGAATACATCATGCTGTGAACAGTCAGCTTCTTTAGCAATGGCCTTTGTGGTATAACCTAGGAGGATTGTTAATTCTACTCAACCAGACTAAGGGACCATTGTAAACACTTAGTAAGTCTTTGCAGGTGTTTTGTGTTAAATATTTTAATTTTCTGAGATATTGATTTTAGGTTTTCTTTGGCTGTAAGAGATAATCATCAACATTAACAAAAATAAACAGTTTTTCAGGATTGCTTTAGTAATCTGTGGCATTATTCCAACACTACAGAGAACAGCCCATGGTCTGACAGCTGAAAGTAGAAAAGACCTTTGACGCCTCTCCTTCTCACACCTTCCTAGGCTGCTCTAGGCTTATTTGGTCTGACCTACCAACTACATTTGGTCTGACCTACCAACTACATTCTATGTGTGCTTCTCAGCTGTGCATTGCATGTCAGCATGCGCCATTTGCTTGCGTCTCTTTTTAATGTTTTTGAATGGATTATATCTGATCACTGTTTCTGTTCGCTCCATGACAACCCATGGTGATTGACCGTTCAGATAAAAGAAAAACTTAATCAAAGATGACACTAATTGTTTGGATACCACCAACACTAACACATCTGAGTGACAACACACCGTGAGCAAGTGCAGCGAGTCAACACCAAAAATCCAGAGACTTTGTTGGAGTTACGAGAGCGGCCTATGCACAACTCCATAACTTTGATGACACCATCTTTCCGGAGCTCATTAGAACCAAGCAAAGCACAAAATGTAGAAGGAGAGTGGGAAATCGGCTACAGCAGAGATTAAATTGAAACAAATCCCCATAATTTGTCTCCCAAACCTGGGCTATCTAAGCAACAAATCTGACAGTGTGTAACCTGAGAGTGAACCCCTATTTGCATCACTGGTATTCTTACAAACAGAATACAGCTGGTTAAAGTGACCAAGACACATTAGCCATCCCTTCTTATTTCATCAAGACAAGGCAAAGCCACATTATGCAAGCGTTACAACAGTAGTAAAAACAAAAGAGTGCTGTACTATAATGGCCTGCCTGATGTCCGGACCTGTCCCACTGAAAGTGTGTGGTGCGTTATGAAGCACAAAATAAGAGAACAGAAACACCAAAGTGGTTTCTGTGGAATAAATTCCACCAAGAGAGATGTTCCCAAATTATTATTAAGTGTTGTTAAAAGAAAAGGTGATATAACAGTGGTCAACATGCCCCTGTCTGCTTCACGAATAGAGGTAGTACTTCTACCATTTGGATAATGATAGAGTGTTCCATGGTTAAAAAAGGTTAGACTGAAACATTCTTTTGTACAGTCCATCAGTCAATCCTTAACCTAAACAACGAGTTATGTGCTTGAATCTGCCAAAGTATTATCGCCCCCTCCGAATGTAAAACAATGTCACACAAACAAACACTTCGACTAATTAATTCCTCTACAGAAACGGCACAATGTCTTCTCTTAAGGTCCATATTCCTTAGTGTACAAGACTTCAATTTTGTCTGAAATAATGTAATGAATCAGCAGAGTCATGTTGAATACTGCTTCTAACTTGACTGCTTAGTCATCTTCCCTAGCAGACAGAGAGGGGTGAGAAGGTTTCCATGTAATACAGATTTAGTTTTCCAGTGAAGCAAGAGCTCACTGAGTGCAGTGATAGCATTACATCACATGCACCTCGAAAATAGCAGCATAGGATAAACCTTGGTCACCGGAGCCATGACGCTAAAGCCAGTCTCTGAATAAAAGAGAGTCAGAGACAGGAGGAAAACTGAATATCTAGTTTGGAATTCTCATGTCTGATTGTGACTGTGGTTATCACAGCATTACCAGCTAAAAGTAAAGGTCCATACAAGTATTAATGTACAAGTATTTCAAATAACCAGGGATGATTCACCGAGTATTACACCAGTGATTATTTTACCAGCATAAAAATGTGTGTTTTGTTCCCCAAGTAAAAAAAGTTTAACGGATAAGCCAAAGGTGGAGGTAAAAAATATCAAGCATAATGACGTTGCCACTGCTGTTAGCATAAAAGTCCGATTATTAGCAACCGTTAGCATAATAGAGCATTAAGCACTGCTGCATCACTGTACTTATAGACAAAATAATAGCTAATCCTCAGTCTCACAATAGCTCTGTGTATCTGTACTCTTTGTTTCTCTGAGAAACAAGAACAATGCATATACAAGGTGTGGGAAATTGAAACGCACATGACAATTTGAGAATGAGCATGGCCAACCTGCATGTTCTGAACATGACATAGTCATGTGAATGCAGTCTGTTGAAAAGATGGAGTCAAAAACAAATAGAATGAAGCACATTTGGAAGTCATTTGGAGACTTGCAGAGATTTTATTTCCATGTGTGACCAGAATGCATGTTTTCCAGGGTCAGTTGTTACAGGGGACTATACATGGTGTTACAAGGTTTTATCCAGAATCAAAGAGAGATCAAGATTTGTGAACAACTTATAGATTCCAGTCGATGTGAATGTAACTATGGGGGAGATCTTTCAAAGTAAACGCTTTCCATACGTTGTAGATACACTGAAAGAAAATCACTGGGATAGAAAACCTGGCAGGTGCCATCATGCATGTACCGAGTGGAGGGACAATACCACAACATAGTGACAGACCACAAGTGGTTGTTAGGGGCGAACATAGAAATACCCACGTGAACGGGTGGAATTTCTTTTTTAAATTTCACAAAAACTGCCACTTACTGAAATAACGCGAGTGAAAATATTTCAGAATCATTTATTTATTTTTTAAAAAATCAACCTTAAGGATCGATCACATTTTATTCGCTCTCTGTATGAATGTCGTCATATCGAATATATGTGAAGTGATGCGACAACGACACTGACGTCACGTAAATTTAACGCAGGCATCAGATACTTTCCTTTGAAAGGATCCGATAAATCTAGCAGCATGGACTTTTGAGTTGAGAGGAATGTTTAGAATTATTACGCGAATGTCATTGTATAAAATATAATAAATGATAACATGCTAAATATTTAGACATTTGGGATTTTAACGTAAATAAAGACAATTTAACAGATTAACTAAAAGTTAACGTTAATGTTGGTATAAAAATACCATTTGATCACACTGCCAAGATCCTTGTCAACGTTCTTAACGCGCTAAAGCCACAGACTGACACGATACTGAAGCTAGATTTTAGCCCACATCCATCTTCCTTACATATAGAAACTATATGAACAATAATAATAACACTTTTATGTGCTCTATAATAGACTTCATGAAAAAAAAAACGGATACATTTACGGCTCCGGCGAAGTGCGCCGCCTTGCTAGCTAGCTCCAGTCGTGTCCGCTACCCTGGCGGCTAATACGCGCTAGCTCTATGTCGTTTTCATCTTGATAAACTATTAATATCAACCAAACGTATATAAAACCAGACCCTAAAGGCACTTACCCATCTTGTTGACTTTATAAATTCGGTATTTTTAACGCTCTGTGTTGAGTTAAAGAAAAAAATCTTTGCTTCGTCTACGTCCTGAAAAATCGCCACTCACAAACAATATGTCGGAGATCTACGGAACGGCGGTCAGGACAAACTTAACGAAACGACTAACAGTAAAGCGCATGCGCGTTACAATCGGTTTCTTGAGCAATGTAATGGGAATGTAACGGGAACTCCTAAACTTGTGCAATAACTTGCTTTAAAAAATAGATAGACAAGTTTATATCAGAGTGTTGGGCCTTATATGTTTTGTCTAGTAAGTCACTTTGAATAAAAGTGTCTACCAAATACATAAATGCAAATTTACGGTGTATAGTTTTAAAAGCATCAGAGCTACTATACTGTATTATCCAAGAAAGAACAGAGGCAACCCCAGGAGTACTCATGTTAATTTCACAAACATTTATATCCCTTTCCCATGGTAAACTACTGCTTGTCTAAAAAATAATACTACCCTTACCCTATGAAAACTAATCTCTGTCCCACATCGAGATAACTACTGCTTACAGTGGTGCTTGAAAGTTTGTAAACCCTTTAGAATTTTCCATGTTTCTACATAAATATGACCTACAACATAATCAGCATTGCAAAATTATCCAATGTTACATATTTGGTAATAGCAAAAGTATGTGAAGTATGAAGTATGTGAAGGTGAAACTGGAGTCATGTGTTTTCAATCAATTGGATGATAATCATGTGTCAGTGGGCACCTTGTGTCATTTAACAAACAGGAATCTATCATAGCAACACATGTTTGTGAATGTGTATCATGACAGGAACAAATGAGATCTGACGACCTCAGATAAAGAGTTGTTGATGCTCATTAGGCTGCAAAAGGTTACAAAACCATCTATAAAGAGTTTGGATTCCACTTATAAACAGTCATACAGATTATGTACAAATTGAAGAAATTTTACAGTTTTCATTTGAAATTTTTGAAATATTGCGTTTACAAGCCAGAAGACTTGGAGGAATGCTGTGTAGATCGATGACAACAAAATATAACCTTTGGTTTACATGAAAAGCGTTTGGAGAAAGGAAATCACTACATTCCAGCACAAGAACCTTATCCCATTTGTGAAACATGTGGTGGTTGTATCATGGTTTGAGCCTATTTTTCTGCATCTGGACCAAGATGGTTTGCCATTACTGATGAAGTAATAGAGAGAATTCTGAAGGAACATGTCAGGACATCTGAACTTAATCTCAAGGGAATGTGGGTCATGCAGCAAGACAACAACCGTAAACACACAAGTTGTTCTACCAAAGAATGGTTAAAGAAGAATAACATTAAATGCTTAGTTGCAGTTATTGCTGCACAGCGCCATCACTGTCTGGTTTGGGAACTGCACTGTGTCAGATTGTAAATCTCTTTAGCGGACAGTGAAGACAGCTCAGAAGATCCTCGGTGTGTCTTTCCCCTCTATCACGGACATTTACACCACACGCTGCACCCGCTAAGCACTCAGCATTGTGGGTGATTACACACACCCATCACACACACTCTTTAACCTTCTGCCGTCTGGAAAAAGGTATCGAAGCATTCGAGCCCTCACATACAGTCTTTGCAGTTTCTTCCCTCAGGCGATCAGACTCCTCAACAATCGGAGTTTGAGCTGAACACACACACACACACACACACCCATTCCCTGTTTATTAAAGTTTTATAAATACTACCTCATTCAGCACAATGCCACTTTATAAATTTAGCCTGGCTATTACAGTGTCGTCCCCTTAATCTTCCCCTGTACTTACTGTTTTGCACTCTCTCGTATTTACTGCTCATACTGTTGTTTATTTATTGTTTTGTATTGTCCGTATTTATTGTTCGTACTGTCGTGTACTTATTGGTTGTACTGCTGTTTATTATTGTCTGGTTGTACAAGTTTGCACTAGTGCACTTTAATGTTGTGTGTAGCTCCTTGGTCTGGAGGAACGTTGTTTCGTTTCAATGTGTACTGTAACACTGTATATGGCTGTAATGGCAATAAAACTACTCGAGACTTGAGAGACTTGAGACATTAGATACTGAAAGCAAAGGTTCACATACTTTTGCCACTCACAAATATGTAATAAATTTTCCTCAATAAATAAATGACTAAGTATAATATTTTTATCTCATTTGTTTGAACCCATTTGTTTCTCTTTATCTACTGATAATGTTTAAGATATTTATGCAGAAATATAGAAAAGTGAAAGTGATACATTTTTGCCACTATGTTTTGCACACAGCGGAATTGGTCCTCTGCATTTAACCCATCCGCGCAGTGAAACACACAAATACACACACACACTGGTGAAGTGAGCACACGTGCCCAGAGCAGTGAGCAGCCAGCACAGTGGTGCCTTGCCCAAGGGCACTTCAGCCTTGACTTGTTGCTACTTGGAATCGAACCAGGGAACCTTCCGGTCACAAGGCTGGTTCCCTGGCATGTCTTTGGAATACCAGAGAAAACAGAAGTACTTGGAGAAAACCCAGGAAGAGCACAGATGAGCCAAGTCGAGTAGGGCCATATGTAAAGATTTTCAACTACAATTTGATAAATCCATGCATTTACTAAGGCGTATAAGAATGGCAAAGAAAAACAGTGAAAACATCCCAATTACATATAGTGGCAGTTAATACCGCTGGTGCCTCAGCAATGTATCATGTGGGTCGTGGTGTTTTTATTGCACTGTACTATAACAATCCTGATTTTCCTGATTACATAAATAATTGTTGGGTGATTCATTAAAACTTCTTACCTGGAAATTTCGTGAGCTGTGTATTGATGGCTAAACTGATAAATTCCATGATTGTGCTTCCAGCTTTGAGGCCACTGCTTTGGAAAGAATAAGAGATGGTTATAATGGTCATGTGTACAACATACAAGGATGCACACTTAAGGAATAAGGAATACAGTGGGTAGCGCTGTTGCCTCACAGCAAAAATAACCCGGGTTCAATCCCTGGGTGCGATGATCCGGAGAATTTCAGTGTGGAGTTTGCATGTTTTCTGCAGTTGTGAAAATTTCAATGTGGAGTTTGCATGTTTACTCCAGGTGCTCATGCTAGGTGTCTCTAAAGTGGCACTTAAATGTGTATATGCCCTATGATGGCATGAATGAATGACATTGCTGACGTAGTACAGCTAACTAAGCAAGCATGCAATATTGTCTGGAGACAGAATCTCTTCTTCCACCTTTAAGTTCTGAAAGCTGTCTCTTGAGTGGCGTATGTAAGATAAAGACTTGGGCTTCAATATGGGTCAGTCGTTCCACCTGTTAGTAATAATTCTTATTTTAGATTGAAAACAGATATCAGGGTGCAATCTGGTTTTTTAGAGAACCCACTTCTATGATTTTACATCAAAGATCCCTTCTCTTCCTACCTTGTGGGCCTCACTTGTTTAGTCACTGCAAAGAGCTGTTTGTTGTACTGTTTTCATGTTCATTTAAATAAGTGCCCATGCTAAGTGAATACCCTCTTTTGGTGTGTGAATTTGTATGCCCTATGAAGGCATGGCACAGTGTCTAGGGTTGTTCCTGCCCTTGCGTGTAGAGTTGCCAGGTGGGGGGCCTGTGACCCTGTTTGAATAAAGCAGTAGATAGTGAAGGAATAAATGGCCAAAATACAGGATCAGTTAAATTATGATCTCTCATGCACTGTGCCTTTTTATATATCCGCATTTTTATATTTCTTAATTTATTAAAGACATTCCTGACAGATACGGGGTCAACTACAAGTGAATCGGTGATTAATTTAATACAAAATGGCAGATATTATATAATCATATTAAACATTCAAAATAAGTAGCAATATATTGATAGTATATGTACAATATATATACATACAGGAGTTGGACAATGAAACTGAAACACC
>JAOUQT010000007.1:590120-600443 GCA_025769995.1 Xyliphius kryptos | reverse complement strand
GAACAACTAACAGGTCTGTGAGAGCCAGAATTCGTACTGTTTGGTAAGGTATCAAATACTTATTTCCTGCAATAAAAGGCAAATTAATTATTTAAAAATTTTCTGGATTTAGTTTTTAGATTCCGTCACTCACACTTGAAGTGCACCTATGATAAACATTACAGACTTCTACATCCATTGCAAGTGTCAAAACCAGCAAAATCAGCAGCATATCAAATACTTGTTCTCCTCACTGTAGTGTGAAATGTATGAAATCATCAGTGGACATTTTTGTCAGTAGTACAAATAGTATGTGGACATCTGAACATAATGCCCATATTTAATTACTTCACTTTAAATTTACTTCCTATTAACAGCATTTATTTATTGTCTTTTCACCAGATGTTGAGGTGTATTTGGTGGAGTATGGTCAGAGCTCTGTGCAGGACGCCTCCATTTTTCTACACCAACCATCTCAAACTATGTCTATTGCTTTGTGCACAGGAACAGGTTCAGGCTTTTCAGTTCAGGTTAAAAAGTAAGGTTACATAAAAAAAGCATGGTGTGCTTTTAGCTTGCAGGACAGTTCATATATTATTGGAATGGTCAGGTATCCACATACGTGTAGCCGTATATGATGCGTATACTTACAGAAGCTATAGTAGTACTGTTAAATGTACTTATGAGTTTGCATTCTCCTGGTTTTAGGATTAAAAAGTGTATGTATGTAGTTTATGAAAATAAAAAACTAATCTATGAAAAGATTAGTATTAAAACATAATAAAATATTAAACAGTATAAGATTCAAACCCATATGAAAAATCAATGAAAACGTAACCTTGTAATAAACCTTTCGGTGTCCAGGCCTGATTTCAAAAAGACAAAGTATTACATATGACAAGTGAGTTGCTACTCATATATTAGGTACGCTTCTTCTCTTTCTAATGACTTTACATTTTAGGGTTAACCATAGCAAATCAACTGTCTCAGTCTAACCCTGTCCTCTGTATCTTCTATCACACCTTACAATTTCCTGTCCTCTTTCACCACATCTTAAACCTATCCTTCTCCCGCCTGGAAGCTCAGTTTCCACCATCCTTCTACCTATATACTCACTGTCTCTCCCTTGCTGTGACAAATTTTCAGTCCTCTTTTTTCCAGTGCACCTCTCTAAATTTTACTCCACCTGCTCCCTACTGACATTACAAATTACTATATCATCTGCAAACATCATTGTCCATGGGGACTCTTGTCTCACCTCATCAGTCAGTAATTGAGGGGTTCTAGCAACTTAGAGAATATAAAGAGGATATTACAAAGGCAAGACATTTTTATATATGACAGCTACTAGTGCATATTCCACAAGGGATTTATATCATTTCGATTGGTTCATTAATTAATATCATAGCATTTCCACCTCCCACAGAATTTCCAAGGTCCCAGTTTGTATGTGTGGAATTTTGCATGTTCTCACTTTGTTTAAGTGCATTTCCTCTCACTTTCCAAAGACATGCAAGGTTCTTTATCCACCATAATTATTATACTTTGTCAAGAAATTCCTAGGTGCTTAGAATATGTGTCTCTTAATGAAATTTAACACAAAATACTGGCCAATAAGTTTCATTATGCACTGAAATTATTTCATATTTTCTGTGGACAAGCATGAAACAGAAAAATCTTAGGTAAGGTAATACAGACATATGAATATATTTACTATGTCCTGTCTTACATAGTCTGATGTTTACTACTGTGTGATTAACTAAAATGTTGGAAAGAAACTCTCACTTATTGGACTATTGACCGGTGTTTGTTTAACATTGACTACCTCAATACTATGAGTTAATCTCTCTTAAGACTTCATTTCTCATTAGCGCACTCTGACTGTTCAGAGCGAGAAATAAATATTGGAGAGAAATATAAAGAATGAGAGAGACAGTAAGAGAGAGATAGAAATCAAGAGAAAGTAAAAAAAAGACATAAAAAGAAGGAAAATGAGATTGACATATAGGAAAGACAGTGAGATAAACATAGAGAGAGAAAAAGAGACAGCAAGTGAGAAAGACAGAAGGGGTACACAGCTGAAAAATATCGAAGAATAGAACCAAAGGACGAGAGATAAGAGATGCGCAAATCAAGGTAATAACCCGATATATAATTTTGTGGTAGATACATACATACATACATACAAACATACATACATGCATACATGCATACATAGATAGATAAATAGAAGGTATGTGTAGGGAGAGAGGAAGAGACAAGAGAGGTAGCAAGACTGTTTTCCTGTCAGGCCTGTGTTTTGGTCTAAAGTGATGTGGAGATGGAAATATAGTTCTTTGATTTGCTATCATGTTCACATTTTAAAAGAGACATGTCCAGGCCTGAGGTGAGAGACTCAATTCACAGCATGAGTGCAGATTGTCAGAAAAAAACAAGAAGAGGCATGAAGACAGGAGGAGAGGAGAGGATACATTATACACTGGACTTGTATTACCACATACATTCTTTCGATCATCTGAATTTAGAAAAAATTACAGTTACATTTGACTGTTAGTTTACTAAATGTTTCTTGTTAGATAATTTAACATTTCAGCATCTATGTATTTTTGACAGGAGCAAGGTTATAATCGATAACAAGTTTATATTCATACACAAGGTAACATTCATATTACAAGTCTGAGGCAATTTGATATTTTCAATGTATTTAGCATGCATGTTTTTGGTACCCGAGGGAACCCACTAGGACATGGGAAGAACAGGTAAACCCCCTACGGAATTAACCAAAGCCATCCCACAAGATGATCCAACCAGAGACTTTGCTATGAACACCTCAGTACTATGAACTGTGCTTGCACTGCTGCCTAATATATTAACCCCTTTAACTGCTAATCAGGAATTAATAGGGTGTTTTTTTGTAAAACTAGATCTTAATATCTCTGACATTACCAGCTCTCAGACAATACTGGCAAAAATCATTTGCTTGTATTTTGTAGTGTTCTACTGATTTGTCATGTGCGATTATGAATATACTGATTATGTCATTTACTGTTTAACCTCATGGGTTTGGAGCGCGATACAATCATAGTTGATAAATTTGGGAGTGTACTAACAAAATTATCTGCAGTACTTGTTGTAAATGTGAGTTTAAGACCTGTACCGGCATGAAATGCAACTAATTTGGTTCATAGTAATTTTAAATTAAATGAGATAATGGTCTGAAATAAGATCAGACTGTGAAAGTATATCTATATTGTCTATATTTTGTCCTAATGTTTATATTAAATCAAGTGTGTGACCACCCTTATGAGTGGGTCCTATTACATTCTGGTTTACCCCCACAGAGCCAAGAATAGATGCCAATGCAGTTCTCAAGGGGTCTTCAGGATTGTCGAAGTGTATTTTGAAATCTCCTACAATTAGAGCTTTGTCTACAGATATAACAAGGTTAAACACTGTACTAATGCTGTTGGTGCCCCTAAAGGCCCAGCTTTCATGTGCTATATTATAGAGTCTCCTATAACCAGAGCTCTTTCAGGCTTCTCTGTAGGCAACTCACTGGGAAGGATAAACCTGTTGGACACATGAATCAGAGAGGAGTGGTGCTCTCATAGGCAAGCCTCAGCGTTGGCTTTGTGGGTCTAAATAAATAAAAACTAAATACGTTAAGCCCTGAACTATATAATGTTAGTGAATGTGTGTTTTATATTGTCTCAGTGCAGACGTGAGTGTGAATAATATAAAAAATAAGAAAAACCTAGTAAGAAACTTTGTTTGAGGATTTTTCCTGTAGCAGTTGTATCTAGCAGCGCCAGAAACACTAATAGAAAACATGAAAACTGCACACAGAAAGGACCCAATGATAGTTTTTTTATTATCATCTATCATTCCCAACAGTGTGGATCTTATTATATCTTATACGTTAATGTTTTGAACAGACACGGTTGGACCTAGTAAAACAAGACAGTATGTGTGGTCAACAAGAGATCCTCTGCAATGTGTATTGAAAGGAACATAAAGCTTCTGCTCTCTCAAATAAATAAAATTCTCATTAAAGTCCACTATAAAGCTCCTGGGACTTGTTCATCAGCTATCATCCTTATAATCATTGTGTTGTTAGTAAAACTAATGATTACCTTGGAGCTGTGTATATACATGAGTGTAAATGTAAGTACAGGAGAAGACTGAGCACACACAGCCCTGCATGCTCTTGTGTTAAGATTCAGTGAAGTAATGGTAACACTACTCTTTATTACCATATGGTGATGGCCTCACAGGAAGTTCAGGATCCTGCTGTACAAAGAGCTCTTCAGACTTCATGTCAGGCTTAGAGTTTAGTGGTGTTTAATTCTGAACTGCAATACACAAACAGCCTGCTTACATATTGGATTTCTTGTCCAGATGTAAATTGGCAGAATGCAGTGTTGGCGCAATGGCAACAACTACTGTCCAAACTGCTGTCAGAGTTGGTTTTTGGCTTGTTATTATTTGATGTCACAGTATTCACATACAGGTTATATTTAATCTCAGAAATTGCTTAATATACATGTTTTCGACTCTAGGAGAAACCACACTGAAAGGACACAGGCCATTGGTATTGAACTTCTTGCTGTGTGGCTACCATTTCGGACACCTTGCAACGTCCTTCTGAAAATCAATGAACATCCTCCAGAAGTATCATCAATTCTGACATCATGTAATTTTGCTTACTAAAAAATGCTTAAGAATTTGCTTTTATTAAATTAACACTTTATAATTGGGACAACGGGAATCTACTCTGGGAATACTGGGTTTAAAACGGAAATACACCATATATGTCTAACCAGTCCATCACAAGGTACGATGCATACAAATTCACACTCAGTGGCATATTATCTTAGCTGGTCCTCCTACTGGATACATCTATTAAGAATAGAGAACCTAGAGATAAGCCATGCACACACGAATAGAATAATCACAGCAACACCAAACAGGAAGTCTTATGATATCAGGAACAATTCAGGGAGCCTGGAGATGTGAGGCAGCAATGTTGCCAGCATCACCACTGTGAAGGATCATAACAACTACATTATATGTTCATAGCTTTCCTTATTTTCATATTATTTTAATAAACAGAGCGCACAGACAATTTCTTTGCAGAATAAATACTTACTTCCATTATATGCACTTTATATGGTGACAGTATATAAGCAATAATAATTTTTGTATTTTTAGCCAGATATTGTTGCTTCATTGTGACACTTAAGTGCGTTTGGTCCATTTTTATAACCCTGCAGGCTATATTGTATCCCTCAGAGTGTACGCCTGTGTCCATTCAGAACAGCTGGTGCATGACGATGTGCTCTGCTCTCAATTCTGAACCCTGCTGTAAGAATTAATAAGCATCACAGGCAGCCGTATGAGGCGCACGAGAGCCATAATACTATCTTCTCATTTTATAAAGAGCTCCCCTTTGAACAAAATAGAATCAGAGCAAAACCAATTTTGCTTTCTTTATGGCACTAGGGAGAACTCTGCTGCAGCGTTGGCGATGATAGCTGCCAACATGAATGAGTAAATATATAAAACTTTATAATGTAGCATAGCAATGTCCATTTGGAAGACATGTTTTCGATATGCGCACATGACATAATGTTGTTCTATGTTCTGTTTGTGGGACTTGGCGTGCCATAAACAGTTGTCATATTAGTTACACTATACAGAGACATATTGTGACACATGGAATTTGGCAAAATTCTGTAAGAACAATAAAAAAATGTATTCACGTAATACCAAGGAGATTAAAGCCTAGGACTGTTGGATATAATCATATACCGTATGTTATGTCTCAGTCATGTTCATACATATACCTATGAAGACAAAACATGCTTTTGAAGTGCTCTGCAGCTTTCAAACAACAGCAGACGCACAACAACCGTACACACAGACTCCTGTAGCTGTGTGGTCCTCTAATTAAAACAGATGGGACGCTGCACTAAAGCCATGTTTTGACCAGAAGTCGGCTTTGAGCTAAGCCACAAGAGAGAGAGGGGGCAAGGGAATGAAGAAGCCTGGCTTTAGACATATTCTTTCATATTCTTAAATCCGCTGATATAGAAACCATCCTCCAAACTCTTCTTTCCCCCACCTGATATCATTTTATGATGAAATATTTCATGGCCACAACCAAATAAATCAAACCAAGTGCCTCTATTATGGAAAGTGTATGTGCTACTATCTGCAATCACAAACGCTATAAATATACCCCAAAGGATAGGCATGCTCCGCTGGCCGGGATTGATCATTATTTGAGCGGCGCACTGGAAATACATTCACCAATCTTTTTTTTGGCCTCCGGCAGAGGAGACAAGACATCCACGGAATAAACGATGAATAAGGTCCTTGAAAGACATTCCCAAAATCGTGTACATTTTTTACATTTATTATTGTAGGATTTTATAAATAAGCAGCATGACTGATCCATTCCTGAAAGCATAACATGGATTATTGATGTTCAGTGCATAAGTGACATCCTGTTAGTTGGATATGTTAAGGAACTAAATGTAAAAATATTTCTTTTGGGAAGTTAGGGTTAAATCTTGGCTCAGATCCCAGATAATTCCACTGTCAATTGATAGCGACCTCCATAACCAGAGACCAGTATTTACCGGATATTATTTGGGTGATGGATTATTCTCAGTGCAGAAGCAACACAGATATTGCAAAGACATATTGGTTTATATGTCTCCTAGTGAAAGTGTTTTGGTTAAGCATTTAAAATTTAAAATGTATTTTTATTGTAACTTTAACATTGGCAGCACAACTGAATGCTCAATTCTAAATAAGATGCTGGTTAATTGTTCTGTTAAATCAGTTTTCATCCGTGTTTCCATGATGTTTTCATGATTAGTATTTAGGTTGGGTTACTGGTTTGTCTCTTGTGCATCTGACTAATGTTCTGACTGTGACTGCTATGATCTGAACTTTCAGTGGACAACTAAAAGTTACTAGACATGTAAAGTTAGTGTACGTATAAAACAGATCCCATAAAGATTTGATTCCATCTATATTAAAATGACCAGAATGCACAGATTTATTGAAAACCAAATGGTGTTTATCGATTTAATCTGCATTTAATAAAAATACAGGAAATATAAAACTAACAAATATGACCATAATCTGTAAAGGTAGCTTACTGGTATTAACTGTTATTATTATTATTATTAACCGTTTAACTGTTTCCATTGGAATTATTTAATAAACGAGGTCCCAAATAAAGTGATTTCAACAGAAACACATTTTCTCTCGTATTTTATCATTTTTTTTTACAAATATATTCTAGCCATGGCTGCATGGTGGCGCAGTGGTAGTGCTACTGCCTCATGGCTCAAACTCGTGGAGTTAGCATGTTTTCACTGTGTACGTGCAGGTTTTCTCCGGGCTCTGCGTCTTACTCGTGCATTTCAAAGACATTGTAGGTAAATTGCTGTCTTAAAAGTGGCCCTTAGTGTGTGTGTATGTGCCCTACGCTGGATTGTGTCCTGTCTAGGGTTGGTTCTGTCCTGGGCATCGACTAGACAGTGACCCCTTGAGGATTAAGGGAAAGAAAATGAATGAATGTTCTAGCCATCACAAGTTGGCTCTTGTCAAATTCATTTGAACCTCTTATCGTTTGTTCTCTTCTTTCTATACAGATCATTTATGTTTTTATCTCTATTGTCATTGTCTTTGCTCGCTGGCTTTTCATGATACCACCCTTAACGTTGGAGCAAATCTATAATTAAATCTGCTATGGGATTAATTGATATCTGAGCAGCTATGAAAGCAACAATTCCAACAAATATTAAAAAGTTATTTGAGTCATATCATGCATCCAGATGAAAGTGTTTTTTAGTATCTTTAAGTACACTTTGACCATTTGCACTTGAATCTGAGACTGAAATCTGGCATGTGGCTATGCACTTTGGATCTAAATTTTACATTTATTTTACCGTGAGCATTTTTAATAGGTGCAACCCACATTCATTTCAAGGGTTAAATGTTTCCTTTGGTACAATTAAAGAGTTCCTGTTGGCTTTTTTGGTTAGCCCATAAAAGCCTTAGCCATCTCCTCAACATATGTTCCTACTTCCCAGGCTCTGTAGTAAACAATGTCTGCTGCATGTATGACACATGGTCAAAAGCATGGACTCTTCGTAAACATGGCTTTAAAGTAATAAACTATCTAAGTGGTCCTTGCGAGCAAATATTTACTCTGACATTGAACTAATTCTGAAACTCCGAGACAAACAGGCTGCCAACTTACGTGGTCACACAAAACATATGATCTGCCAGTGATCATTTTTCTTATGAAGTGTGGCCTTGAGTTGATGGATAGTGTTTGATAAGCATCTTCAATGCCAGTGATGCTCACACTTTTATGTTTCAGAAGACACAGCTGTAAATGTAAATCCAAGATATTTGACATAAACACTGCAGGAAAGACACTGGACTTGGTCTCATTTGAACTTAATTAGGCGCCACATGCATTTGCGGGACGCTGTCTGTTTTGGCAAAGCATTCTAAACTATACAAGTCATCATTCATGTTGCACATGGAACACATCAATTGATATATTTTACATAGTTACACTTTTTCTAGGAATATTATGCAATACTGAGGAACAAAATCTGTAATATTACAAAACCATTTGCTTTCTAAATTATACTAATTTTAGTATATTTATATGGATACATACAGACATGACCCTATATATTATAATACATTTATGCAGTTTACGGTAAAACACTTTTAGGTTTGCTTTTATATATATTTATTTATTTATAGTTGAACATCATCCTCAGCACCAGTGTCTATTCTAATGACAGGAACACGGTCAAACTCATACACAAGTCTCATATCATACAAGTTATTGACAATTTAGCATTTCCAGTTTACCTAGCATGCATGTCTTTGGACTGTAGGAGGAAAACGGAGCACCCGGAGAAAACCCACGCAAACACGGGGTCAGAAATTCCCAGATCACCCCATCCTCTTGCTGTGAGGCCACAGCACTATTCACTGTGCCACTGTGCCACCCTATATGCTTTTATATGTAAAATAAATTATTAAATGCTACTACTGAGACAGTGTCAATCTGATCTCATCTTCTACCCTAATGGTCAGCTTCTTTTGGGAGCTCACATCACTGGAAATCACTGGTTTCCTGCTGAGGATGGATTTATTTCCTGTTTACAGCCTCACTATTACACAAAGTTGCACCTAGAGACTGTATAATCTGTTATCATCTGAGGATTGTTTCCCTTCTTTCTCTGGCTCCTCTCTAGGTTTCCTGCTTTTATCATCTCAGGGAGCTTTTCCTTGCCACCGCCTCCAGCCGACTTGCAATTATGGATAAAACGTAACTTATATAAACTTAATGATTACATCCTGAATTTTAATTTCTGTTAAAAGTGCTCTGTACTATTTCACTGTAAAAATAAGTACAAAAATACAATTAACTGTTTATTTTAGATTAAAGTAAATCCCTGTAAAACTCTAGATTATTCCGCACTTGTTTGATTTGACATTTCCACCAATACTACAAACAATACTCGTGTATTTATTCAAGGTTATTAACAAATCACAGGCGAAATATATCACTGATTAATTATCTGACATACTACACATCCTTTCTAATGGTTGCTTTGACTAATCTCTTGCCTGAAGCATTCTCAACAATACAACACATTTACGGTGTCATTATGACCTGGAGCAGCTGTTTGTACCAAAATGTCCCTGACTGGGGCCCCGCAACATGCTCCAGAACACCATGCACATGGAGACTAAATGAAATAAATGGCTTTTGAGATGTAAGCCGATGAGTGATGCGTTTCCTGGAAACCATGTGTTTAGCCCTTTTTGAGGTCCACTGTGAAATGTGATGGTTTAAACAATTTTAATTTCAGCAGATGACATTATACGGGTTATAAAGACAGTTTCTGTGTATTATCCAGAGAAACCAGAAATTGGTTTGTATCTTAAATGCTAATGCGTTTGATAACATACCTGTACATTTTCATTTCTCTGCATGCGTCATATACTGTGTGTTAGACATTTCTGTATGCATGTATTATAAATAATACATTAAAGCTGCATGCATTTACTACTGATATTACTGAATGGTCAGTGTTGCAGTTGAGTATGTACAGGGGTTAGACATTGAAACTGAAACACCTGGTTTTAAACCACAATAATTTATTAGTATGGTGTAGGGCCTCCTTTTGCGGTCAATACAGCGTCAATTCGTCTTTGACACATACAAGTCTTGCACAGTGATCAGAGGGATTTTAAGCCATTCTTCTTGCAGGATAGTGGCCAGGTCACTAC
>JAOUQT010000007.1:457253-470286 GCA_025769995.1 Xyliphius kryptos | reverse complement strand
CTGAGCAACTTGTGTGGGTTGTAGACACCGCCTCATGCTACCTCTATGGTGAGAGAACTGACCAAATGCTAAAGTGAGCAAAACATCAGGCAGAAAGGATGAGAACAGAGAAAAGGGGTGTGGTCACCACCTGCAGAAGCACTTTTTTATAGGGGAGGGGTCTTGCTAAGTGTATATTTATTGCTTGTGGTGGCATTTGCCATCTTAACCTCAGGGTTGTAGGTTCTAACTCGCAAGTGGACTGGCTGAGCATCATAAATGTGAAGACTGCTAGCTGTATCGTGTAGAACTATGCATGTAATGAATAAACATTGATATGATTTAGATTTAATTTTCTCTTCATTCACCAGCGCTAAATGGTGGAACGATCTTCCCAACACTATCCATAAGGCTGAGTCGTTTATCATCTTAAAGAAACTTCTCAAAACACACTTCAAAACAAAAGGGCAGCCAGATGGAGTAATGCGCAGGTTTTGATGGTACTACAGTGTAGCTGTTTTTTCCCCCTAAACTACTGACGTGTTGTTCTCTGATTTGTAAGTCGCTTTGGATAAAAGTGTCTGCTAAATGAACGTTACAATTAAACTTTGATTTTTATTTAATGCTCATCAGGCCATTGGGAACTGTACATCTAACTTAACACTGTACCCACAGCTGTTTGTCATGCTCTTTCATTTTACTAAGATTATCTACATCCCTTCCATTATAATTTGGAACACTTTTAAAGTAAGAGTAGATTTGATGTTTATTATCATCAAAGTGCCACGTCAGACACAAAGTAAATTATGTTTCTAATTTATGCCTTTTTATTATATATATATATATATATTATTGAAAAAAAACTTTTATCTTTCTTAACTTCCCACTTACTGTCCCTCTGCTGCTGTAACAATGAATTTCCCCATGATGGTGCAATAACGGATTATTTTATCGTATCATTTAAATGAACTACCTAATTTAAAAAAGACTCAAATCGACATTCGAAAGCATTTTAATGGCTTTGTGTTTTAATTGTGAGATTAATAACATTTTCTTAAGCGGTTTGGGACACAGCCTTCCCTGCGAGCGAGCTCTGGGACGTTATCATTAAATAAAAGCCGCCCGGAACATTAACACTCATGACATCAATAAAAAATAAAACCGGTGACCTACTTTTACTGAGAAATCGTTCTTCGTGTAAGACAGCAATCGCGTTCGTAAATAAAATCGCCGCCTGAATCAGAGAGTACAAAGTAAACGCCATGTTGGCACTTCTACTCTGACGTCATGACGTTTGAAACGTAATACGTAGACAGACTGGAAGCGTCTCAATACCAAATCACCAAAGGTCCTTAACACTCCATATAGTGCACTTACGATCTGTTATAGTTCCGTTTGGTATTCAGCCGCCATTTCTTAAGTTTTTTTTTTATTGTTATAGGTGTTAGTATTGTTATGTAGATATATGACACTCCAGCACTCCACCTCCTGACAGGAAAATTTTGCAAAATTTCATTTTAAACTCTGTTCTTATGTTTTATTTTATTATCAAAATTTCTATTCTTACTTTTCTTATCTATATTCACGTTTTCTTAATGTGGACAGATACACCCAGGCCAGGGTGCCAATCTATCGCTGGGTACACACTTTCCAATCAAAACTAATGGAAATAAATATATATATATTTTTTTTACATTTTTTAATTCAGGGAACTGGTGGCAATTGTAGCGCCCTCTACTGACGACTAAGCAAATTGCAATTAATGCTGTACAGTCTATAAAGCTAAATCTCCAACGACGCTTCTCCAATATAGCTATTCTATTTCTAAGATCTAGGCTAGATTTATTACGTGTAATATTTTCATATTTTATTTATTTATTTATATATATTATAGCTAAGTTTAGACCATGTGTTAGGAGCAACAAATTAACCTTATTTGTGTTTGTATCTACTGTTTTTTTTTTTTTACTTTTTTTGCTAAGACCTGTTAAATTTTGGGAATTACCATTGTTGTTTTGTTATTTTCTTACCTTCTTTAAAAAAAAAAATACTTTTCTATAACATTTTTTAACATCATCTAATTTTACAGTCTACTTAAAGTTTCAAAGTAAAGAAACAGTACATTAAAGTTAGACTTTAGGAAATTTTTAAAACTGCAAAACAACAAAGCACCATTATAAAAATAATAAATAAATAATTTAAATGACCATCCATCTATCTATCCATTATGTTTTGCTTATGTTAGGGTTGCAAGGGAGTTCCCCATGCCCTTTCAGGGAAGAATGTTTTGGGTGAAAGGCAGATACACACAGGACAGGATGCCAATCTATTTTCTGGGCACCCACTGTAAAAGGTCCATTTAGAGCAGCTAATTTACCTTGAATCCTTGTTTTTGAACTGTGGGAGGAAACCGGAGAACCCGGAGAAAATTCACGCGGACACAAGGAGGACATGGAAACGCCCGGATCGGGATTTGAACCTGGTTCTCCAGTGTAAAGAGATTTAAATAAACATGTGTAATGAATGTATTAACAATATGTCAATATGTAATTGGATGGTTTTGATTTTTGTAATGTTTATGTTATTCTTTAGTTTTGTGCTTGTGTTTTTGCTCATGCCATCTGCTGCCCTACACGGTTTAGGGAACTTCATGTATGCTGATATCAATCATTTGGTCAAATGTCTTTCGTTCACAAACTACATGAGGGGCATTGTTTCCTGTTAAATTAACTAGGAAATGATTGGATGTTCACTCATTTACATGATATTGTATTTTTTATTCAAAGCATTTTATATAATAGACATCAAACTATCCAGAGTATTATCACCATCAGTGGCCTGAATGTCCTTACACTTGCCACAATGGCATTAAAATGTAGGATTCAAACAGTTTAAAACTAGATTTTGCTTAAATAATTTGAATTAGAATTTAATTCAGATGTTAATAATGTTCTGTAATTATGGCTAACAATAAATCAGCAAAATCCTTTATGGTGCATATATTACATCTTCTATACACCATATGGACATCAAGTAAAGAGACACATCTTTTTAATCTTTAAATTCAGGTGTTTTGTTCAGTTTAATTGCTACAGTTGTAAAAAACTAAAATAACATTCAAGCAAATGCCTTTTTTTTGTTCGAGCATTACTACGTCCCAATTTAAGGTCCATAAAGGCATGAGTTCGGCGTGAAAGGTTTTGATCGGTCCTGGCCATGACACCATGCAAAACTTAAATGATAAAAAAAACTAAAATGTACATTGTGATCCAGGCCTCTTGTGAAAAGTCAGTGCTTTTCAAAGTGAAGGGGAAAAACTCACATAGACACACTGTAGTTACACACTGTTAAAGCTGCAGCTTAGAAAAAGCTTTTGTATGCATAAGGCATGGGTGTCTGAATACATTTGTTCATGTAGTCCATAAGGGCCAAGCTGGAAATTGTAATTGTAGGTGTAAAGCTTAAATTAAGCAGTGTTAAAACAATTCCATGTCATATACTTTTATTATCCACATAAATAGTTGAGGAACTACAAGAACATATTTAAATACATTTGCATTAGCAATAATAACATTTTTATTTTCATGTTTGACAATGTTGAATTCAAACAAAGAAGCAAGAATTTTGCCCATCAGCCCTCCGATAACCCTCTTTATAGAGCAAAAGGAATTTTTGGTCGGATCGAGCGATATTCCTGCACACGTATGGTAATTTTTATAGCCAGTATATTAATACACAGTTTTACAGTTTTAGGTTTTACAAAAAAACAACAAATAAATACATAAATAATAAATATATAAATTAATACATAAATAAATGCACAAAATGATCACTGTACAGAAAGTGACGGTGGAAAGATTTAAGGTATGGTGCTAATTCACTCCCATGGTAAATTTGGTTCTTCATTGGTTTGTTCAGAGTTCAGTAGACATGTGCATCCTCTGATTAACTGTCCATAAAGAGGCTTCGCACAAACAGCTTTATCATGGAAGTCCCATAATGTGCTTTAAAGTTTGAAACTGTAGTGATGTCATATAAAATGTATGGGTCATTTAAGCTGAAACAAAAGACAAAGGACAAAGTTATTGTCAAAAATAATGGTATATTATTTTCTCAGCGTTTTTTTCATGTAATACAAAACAATATAGACCGCAATGTATTAATATCAAATGATACATTTTCAATTATTATTAGTATTTTACATAACATTTAATGTTACTTTTAAAGAAGTAGTAATGAAATAATGACAGAAGTTGAAATGAAATCTACAATGTTTTGGAAAATAAACCACAACTTAACCATATTCACCTGTTTATCATTATGTACTTTAATAAAATACACAATGCTATAAGGCACGATTTTATTCAATATTTAACTTTGCCTAGAATGTAGTGGTGGAGAATACTTTTTGATGTAAAAAAACATAATAAATAAAAATATTATTTACGGTATTTCATTATGATACCATTATATTTTTATTAAAAGTTATTTTAGCTGGCATAGTTAGTCAGCACATATCCAAAAAAATGTGCATTGATTTAATTAACATTTATTTAAATCTTTATTAAAGTATGGTACAAATATAAAGTAAATAAAGTTATGACTCCACAGCTTTAATTACATGTTTTCTAACATCAGTATCACATTTAAGGAAAACAAATTCAAATGAAAATCTTTATGAAATTGTTGATTGATGAATTTCATTGAAAATAAAATGGAAAACCTAACCCATGGATGCAGAAACCTTTTCTAACATTTACCTTTTTCTATGATTGGGCCCAATCATTTTGTTAATTAAATGCTTGAAATCTAAACAATAGCCCACAAAAAGATGTATTGTTTTGTGTATCAGAAACATTTAGGCAATTTGCATAATTATTTTTATTTATTATTATTATTATTATTTTTATTTCATGTATTTATTAATTTGATATTTTTTATTGTTATATGTATTTGGAGCAAGTCATATGATACGATCATGTGTAAATCACATAAACACATTTTAATTATAAAACAAAACTTCAGAACATATAATTTATGCACAAAATAATAAGCAGTACTGTAATACACTGTAAATAGTGCACATTGAATATTGTGTGTATGTGTGTGTGTGTGTGTGTGCGCGCGCGCGCGCGCGGGCATCCATAATAGTAATATAATGTATACAGTATCATATTTATAATGCTTACCATTTTAGCTTTTCGTTAGATGTGTGCCAACTTTTTCTTTTCTGATAAGATTTGCATAGGGGATCTAAGAACAAACATAAAAATAGGTCAATACTGAGTGTCATTATTACAAAAACCAACAACAACAAAATGCACTTTTTGTCTTTGTTTTGTTTGAATGAAATGTGCTGAGGATATGCAAATATGGAAAAACACTGTGATTCTACTGGAACTATGTTACACTTTTTATTTAAATCCTTATAACCAATTTAATAGGTGATAGAGGCAAGCCAATTAAATTAAGTGATTAGGGGGAATTGTGGGTAATGACGGTTTAGTTATGACATTCCAATAGTCCTATTAAGCGATGGCTCCTTACCATTTGTAGCTGTTGTACCATCTCCTCTCTGTAAGCCAGTTCCCTCTTCATTTGGTCTTGAAAGTTGTCTAAACCAGAAAAAAAAGAAAAATGATGGAATTGAAACACAGGTCCATAAAATAAAATGTGCAGCACCAATTTAATAGACTATTACAGTGCAAATTGAAAGTGATCTACATGTAATAACAAACAAAGTTGTTCATTTTGAGCCCATTTTAAAAGTGCTAAGCATCATCATCATCTAAGGAGCGATATAAAGACAAAATCGGATTTATGAACAATAAGCCAGATAAAAAACTATATGGAAAAAAAGACTTACGGAAAACTGGAAATGGTGAGTTTCCTTTGAGGGCATGAAACTCCTGCTCCAGTCGTCTCCGTAAATCGATCTGCTCGAGTAGAACTTTTTGGAGCTCCTCTGAAAAAATACCCTTACAATCAGAATCGAAAAGGTACACTAAAAAGTAGTTTTTTACTATAAAGTAAAAATGTTTTAAAGTCAGGTCCAACACAAACCATACAAACACATGTCTGAATATACAAGTACTTATTATTCAAATTAGCCTGATTTAGTCATCTGTCATTTTTTTGAACTAATTTCCTTATGTGTCAAAAAAAACATGAACTCAAAATACAATTCTAAAACATGAATAGTTTTAATCTGACCTTTCTCCATGTTTTCCACATCTTTTTTAAGTGAAGCGGGTGATTCCTGGTTTTGATCTACTCCTGGAGAAAAAAAGGCAAAATTATCATTTGAAATGATGTGATTTTATAGTGTTTTTTTTTTATTATAAACAAATTTACAAATTTACAAATTAGTAAATAATGAAATTACACAGAACTGTAAATCTGTAAATGTAGTTTAATATGTGACTCAACAGGTTTGAGTAAAGCCTATGCTATTGTTATCAATAATACTTAACAATGATCAAAAATACTAACTGCAGATTTAATTATCCACAAAGTGGATAAACTTAGCATTTAGATATATATTTATTAAATAACCTTTTAAAAATAAATTGTAATATAACTACAGGTTTAGTAATTCTATCAATGGCAATTTAACTTTGGTTAGGTTATGGAGGCACTGGTTACGTTTCATTATATAATCCCAATCAAATAATCATCAGTATATCTAAAGAAAACCAGCGGTTTTTTTTTCTGCTGCTATAAAAAATATCAAAGACAGCCATTTCATTTAAAGGCAGATGCAATTCTAAAATATATTTGCTTATATTACTGATTTTGTCATTGTTATGGAGCCGAAATATCAAATTATTACACCATTGATGTCCTCAGGAGTTACCATACAAACAATATTGCACCTATGCAGTCTATTGGCAATGTGAGGGCATTTGATTTTGTGTGCTATGTTGCAAATCAAATGCTTTAAATGAAGCAATCCTGCAAATTTGTGTATATAATCCCTCCCTCATCTTTTTCCCTCGCTCCGTGTCTCTCTTTCTGTTTCATGTCTTGCCTCCTTAAGCCTTACAACGCTTTCCTCATTTGGAAAGCAGGCTTGTGCTCGCTCTCCTCTGCTCTCTGTCTCATTTGACAAGCAAATTTGCAGACAGTGCCTGAGGATAACAACCTCGTTTGACAGTCAATTAACCGTGAATAGTCAAAGCCAAAGCAGTTTGCATTACATAAATGGAAAATTAGATTATTTTTTCCCCAAGAAACATATCTCTCTTTAAGACACTGCCTTTAGTCTCGGAAATCAGAACTTCTAATCACGTCCCCTGCTAGCCCCTTGGAGACATTTAGCAATCAGGCAAAGGTGGTTTCATTTAATTTGTTTCATGTAATTTTTTTCAAACATATTATACATTATGTGAGGAGATCATTATCTGCTCCATAATATAAATGTTGGCACAGATGTCATAAAACACTTTTTAATGTTGTCCTGACAGATAAAAAGGAAAGGCGCTGTGATATTTGTAATAGATGCTTCTTGCCAAGCATAAGGCAATTATATTGGTTCGATATTGTTCAGATGGTGATTGTCACCCTCCCCGTGTCGAGGCGATTGTCTTCTTGAACTGTTATGGCTTACTTCCGTAAACTCCCTACAGAACACAATTTTCCAACAACGTTGTTCCGGTGTAAGAGCGCAGAAGGGGCTGAATATATTTTGCTGTTTATTCAGTCTAATCCTAATCTTGAGGCACGGCTTTGTGGTATTATACTAATGATGTAGTATCTTCTTTCACTGCAAGTGCTGAATGTTTACATCGTGTGTGTGTGTGTGTGTGTGTGTGTGTGTGTGTGTGTGTGTGTGTGTGTATATATATATATAAATAAAATTACCTGTATTCTCTCTCCAGTATTCTGTGGCAGATGTTTCTGTCTCTGGGAGAAAGAAATTTGTCTGTTCTTTGTTTTCTTCTGTAAGCAGAAAAGAAAACAGTCTTGAGAAACACTGTTGTAATACTTATAAATTATCCCAGCATTTAATTAAGTTTATTCGACAAATTTAAATACTGTTGGAAAACTGTTTTTAGTTTTAGTATTACTCATTTTTAAATCCCATCAGTTCACATAAAGAGCCTAATAAAGAATTCTTTACGCTAACTTATCCAAATTGTCCAGAACATCTAGAGCAAAAATGAATAGATCTGCCAATTGTATTGTTTTTCTTGCACTATTTCTGATAAAAGGTATTTCTTTATGATTGGTGCTTACCAGATCGCGTTGTTTTCTCTTTTATAGCATATGCCGGGAGGCCCTCTTCTCTGTTCTTGTGTGACTAAAAACAAAACACCACAGGGATCAGCTTGGATTAGCTCTGATTCATGTCTCCAGGCAAGAGCCTGCGGACATATTTCAAGCAGCCAAAAGCACAGAATCAATTGTCCTTGAGGATGACAATGCTGTCGTCTGCATTCTGTCTGTCAGATGTGCGGAACTGATTAACAACTGAGGTGTTAACTGTCTCGTGTAAGTGCAGGTGTTCTAATCATTGCAGAATTGCTAAGCATTCAACCCTCTATTCCCTCTCCACTGCTCAGAGTAACTCCTCCAGCTCCCTCAATTAATGTAGTGTCGACGGGTTAAAGACTGAAAGAGCTAATAGGCAGATGTGACAAAAGGAGAGTGAAGGTAATGTCGTCATTAAACAAAACATGACTGGGCTTATTAGGACGGATCAAAGGACTCTAAATATCTCATTTCTGCTGGGAACACTGGCGATCAATCTTGTTACACATACTGATCCTGCCAGTCTTTGGCCTGCATTTAAATAATAATTAGTTTTAGGTGTCTGCAGGGAATATTTACATTTTTGTAGGAGGCTGTTTTCTCTGCTGAGGTGTGAACGGGGCTGGGATGTTTGAGGGATGTGGGTGAACTGACAGCCAGGCTGGGTTTGTCATCTGTACAGTTGTCAGCGGGGAGGCTGGGGAAGGGGAGTATGTCTTTTTCCCGCTCACTGGTTGTGCTTTCAGTAAGTCGTGCAACGTGGAGACCACCCAACTGCTGCTGAGAGGCTGTACGGCTACCGAAGTCTTCCTGTTCCTCGTCCTGCTTAGTTTCCACATCCACTTCCTGCTCTTCATCACTCTCTGCACTCTCGCTCTGGTAGCTGCAGCTGGTGCCAGGTGAGAGATGCCTTTCCGAACCAAAGTCCTCTAAGTTACCGTGTAGCTTTGCGATACTTTCAGTGTCCTTTACTACGGGCCGAAAAGCAGAGTGGTAACTGGCCTTGCGAGCTTGCATAGACGGTGCATCTAGGAGTTTAAGCCAGCCCTCTGGAGCGGGTCTTAAGTCTGGGTTTATGGTTGCAGGGCACTCGCTTTCAAACAGACCTGTTCTAGGGTTGCTAACAATGCTGGGACCCGTTCCATTCCCAGCTGCAGTGCTGGCATCACCCTGTTCACTAAGATCCAGAAAGGCCTGGCGTAGAGATGGTGCTTCTGTGAGAGAAGAAATGGGGTTTGGTTGTGGCTGGAGATATGTGGGTACTGGGATGCCCCCTGTTGCTCTTGGAGGCCAAAACATGCAAAAAGGTGGGTAAAAAGTGTCCTTACGACCTGGCCAGAGCAAGCCTGACAGGCTACCATTTTTCTGCCCGTTTATTGGCTCGCCATCATCCTTTTTTTGCTGGCATAAACCAAAAGCTGGAAAGGGATAGGGGCTGGGGAAGAGAGATGTGGGTGGAAACTTCTGCAGCATACCAAATCCTTTGCTGGGAACAGGAATTACTGGATAACTGCGTGGGTTTTTGTGAGGCGAGAGGCTGCTGGCATCTAAGTCTTCTTCGTCTTCATATCGGCCTCTTTTTTGGCCCAAATCAGAGGAGATCATGTGTGGCAGCACAGAGCTGACAGTCTTTACTGAGTCCATTGAAGAGCAATGAGAAGAGGGTAAAGCCCTTTTGCGGCTGCCCCCATTGAACATGGCTTTCACATCCTCCCAGGCAAATATTAGGTCGTCCGGTGGTGTCTTATCTGACAGTTTGAGATGTCTACGCCAAGAATTGAAGTTGGCAGCATCAGGCTGAGTGTACTTGGCTTCGGGCATCCGGTGCGAGTGAAAAATGAATTTGTTGGGTGAGAAGTACATGTTACAATAGGAACATTTAATGCATTTGGCCCTAGAGCTGTTGTAACGGGCAGGGATGAAACTACCACGGCAGCCCCAGGCGCACTCATGTGTCACATCAAAGGCAAAGTTGTCAGGCAGCTTGGGTGGCGAGTTCTCTCCCAAAAATGACTTGCAAAGTCGCTCAGCCTCACGCTTGGTGATCATGCCACAGCGTCTGGATGAGATAGGCATGGCACCTGCCCGCCGCAGTATCTCCAGCTGCACTGGAGTGCACTGAACACATGTGATGCCCAAGGCAACGCGTCGGTTGTGTATCTCATTGTAGCTATAGTTCTTAAGCAGGGTGTTAGAAATCTGGGCCAGACAGAGACGCTCTTGGTGGTCGATGACCAGTGATACGATGGGCACTCCATACAAAACAATTTGGCCCACCTGGTTAGGCTTAAGGGATGATGAGTGGGTGGGTCTAGGAGGAGTAAGAGCTTCTGGCTGATAAGAAGTGGGTGGACTGGCCATAACAACGTCGTTGGGTCCAGGGAGTAGACCTTTGTCCATCCCAGGAAGAGGCAAATCTGGAAACTGGTAGTCTCTGTGTTAAAAAAAAAAGTGAATCCTCAGTTAAAATAAATCCATTCTGAATACAATTTAGCTATTTGCATCAAATATAATTACTTCATCATTTACTTCATTATTTTAAAGACTTTCTGAATCTGCCCTCTTAAACACTGTTAAGTATTTAGGAAAAGGAAACATTACAAAACTTTTATAAGAGTTTTGTTTTATAAAGAATAATAAAAAGTGTATGTGCGTTCACGACTGTGTAATGAACTTAATTTAGCAATTTAGCAACTGCGGAGTAATAGCACGTGATCTAGTGTTAAAAATAGAAAAATAGTTATTAATTAGACATTATTATAATTAATGTCTAATTAATAACTATTTTTCTATTTTTTTATTGTATTTATTTTATATTGTTATGTTTAAAATACTAGGCCAGTAAATCTGATTCTAAAGAACGAATAGTGTCACTGATAGTTTAACAATTTGTCTTTTTTGTTTTATCTATTTTGTCGTTTTATGAAATAAAACGAATGACCTCGAAAATACACATACGGATGTCATAAAATCGAACAAAATAGCCATTATTATTATTATTATTATTATTATTATTATTATTATTATTATTATTATTATGCAGAAACAGAATTAGAATACTTTAATATCCCCGCGGGGATATACAATATACAGTATGAAAGTAAAGAGTATAGACAAAGTAGCTTCTATTTATAATAATAAGCGCAAAGTTAAAATTAAACTACAAAATACAAAATAATACAAAATAAAGTAAAGGCAAAGTTGCAGTGTCAAGTGAGTTATATATATTAAAATTAAAATATATTGCACTGCTGAGTGGGTCATGTAATGGATTATTGTACCAAAAATATTACACAGGTGAATCATAAATTTTGCACACAAACGTTGTGTTATTGAACATTAAGCATTATTAATTGAATAGTATTATTAGTATTATAAATAAGAAAAAATCTAAGAATTAACTTAAAAACAAATGTAATAATAGATAATTTTTTAAATCGCCCGACTACTACCTAACACAATAAATTATTGCTTTAGTGTATATATTTTATTATTAGATAGGTAATTCTCTAATTATACTTTAAAAGCAAACCTCGGTATTTTATGGCAGCAATTTTTGAAGCGCAACAATTAAGGATTTTGAAGATGTAGAAAAGCTGCGTGGAATAAAGTTCCAGCCTACCTGCGCTCGGACTCGGACCTATCCCTGCATGTCCCTCGGTGGATAAACGGGTGAGACGCAAACCAAACGAATTCGGGTGAAATGAACAAGCAGAGGAGGCTAAATGCGCCGGCTGGGAAACTTCCCCCCGAATCTTAAACCTTGAGCTCGTGCTCTGAAGCGCGCGGCTGAGTGACGGAGTGAGCGCACGGCGCACGCGGGCTTCTTTCCAACGCGCTGGCAGAGGGGCGCGCGCGCGCGTTGATTGACGCAGCACTTCTTCTGTTCTGTTCTCTTGTGTCCGCAGAGCTCGCGGCCTGAGAGCGAAAGAAAGGCGCGTGGAGCCGATGACGTCTCACAGACTGCCACTCAGCGCGCGCCAAAGAGACACGGAGGCGCACAAGCCGCGCAGGGGTGCAGGGATAGGTGCAACACACGCGCTCCATATGGGCTCCGTTTGCGTAACAATGAGAGGGAAAGGTCTCGTTTTAATTGGGAGATATTTCACCCAGGCCCCCATTAGGAAGAGCCGCGCGGACACCTAAAGCTACATTATTCTCCTAAATACCCATTAAGCATGCTGCTGAGATTGTGCTCGGCCTTTTACCCTTTATTATCCAGGGGGCGCCACAGCCATGAACTCGCACATTGGACATGGCCAAGTTTTTTAGGCCGGATGCCCTTCCTGACACAACCCTCACCCTTTTCCAGGCTTAGGACACACTGACTATGGGGACTATTTAGAGCGGCCCATTTACTTTAAATCCATGTTTTTGTAATGTGGGAGCAAACCGAAGAACCCGGAGAAAATCCACACTAACACGTGGAGAACATAAAAACTCCACCAATATCGGGATTTAAACCTGGATGCCCAGCGCTGTGAGGTGAACGTGCAAATCAGTAAGCCACCGTGCCAGCCAATAAAAGATGTGTTCTTTTACTATCCAGGGGCCCCACAGCCGTGAACCCGCATATTAGACTTGGCCAAGTGTCTTAGGCCGGGTACTATTTTTTTAGAGCAGCCCATTCACCTTAAATCCATGTTATTGGACTGTGGGATGAAACCAGAGAATCCAGAGGAAACCCACATTGACATGGGGAGAACAAGGGAACTTTTCCTAGATTGGGATTCAAACCTGGAATTCTCAGTGCTGAGAGGCTAACCACTGAGCCACTAGGCTGCCCTCATATATATGTATA
>JAOUQT010000007.1:423147-454063 GCA_025769995.1 Xyliphius kryptos | reverse complement strand
CACTGAGCCACTAGGCTGCCCTCATATATGTGTATATATATATATATATATATAAATGTAATGTAAATGTAAAGTAAGCACATTTTGAAAGGATTTTTGAGGGTTTTGTTTTTACCCGTTCAATTAATCAATCACTACTCTCCAATTAATGGGAATGTTAATTTGTTAATTAAATGTTACTTCAACAACAGCATGACAATAATCCTAATAGGTAATAACATTACAACAATTATATCTAAATACAATACCACTAATAATGATTAATTAATCTTTTAAAAACATGTTTGACCTTTTAGCTCTACTTGTGAAGTTTTGGACTGCGGTCGTGTCTGACCACCAGAATGTCATTAGTGTTTTAAAAACAACAATAAATAAAAAAATATTAAGTCAGTCCAATTAAAGCGAAAATAACTTAATGGTTATTTTTGTTACTGTTAGCAAACCATCCATTTTCAGCTGTACATGTATTAAAATGATGTATATAAATAACACCTTTATTCATATTGGCTCATCGATATTATTAAATCAAGTTCTTTGCTAGGATTATTCACAATGCAAACTAAAAAATGAAGATTGTAGGTTATAGGTAGGGGTTTCTGGACGTGTACTATAACGCAAAACTTTACTGTTACAGAAAACTTTGAGAGTCAATTAGCAGCCGGTTGGTGTCTGTTTCCTCTCTTTCCACTGTGATTAATGCAGTTTTACACATTAAACTGTCGTGAAGCTGTGAAGTGTGTTGTATTGACTGTAATTGGCCTGTGGGGTGAGGTCCCATCTGCTGGGCTTAAAGCTCATGCATGTCTTTCTGCTTCCTATTGTCTGATTTGCTGATCAGAAACAATAAAGTGTGGTATGAATATATGTATTATCATCGGTATTATAAGTAGTATTATTAATTGTTGGCAGTAGCTTCTGCACTTGTGACCAAAACAAATAAAAAAACTACCCCCCCCCCTCCACACACACACACACACACACACACACACACACACACACACACACACCACAGTAATGTCGGTCTTCATAAATCATTCTTTTGCGTTGCTGCTGTGAGTCAGTGGCTCTCAGAGCTCCAGAAGCTCCAGATCTCAGCCAGAAGTGAACTGCCTCAAAAATTTCGGCATCAATAAATGATGAGTTTCATCTACGCATGCGGAGCTCCTACTGCGAAATTAATCAGGCGCTTAAGAAGAATTGCTCCAGTGACCTACAGGGGTCAATGCACCAGGAAATATACTGCAGAAATTAATAGCTACAAGACTAAAACATCACACACCGATTCAGTCAACAAATCAAACACGCCCGAAGCAAATTACTCTCATTTTTAAGCAAATGAAACACATCACACTGCAAACCAGGGCCATTTTAGCCTAATGTCCCTGCTATGCTTTCCAACAGAGTTACAAAAAAGATTTGATCTGGAAACTAAAAAAAAGTCACCAAAAATTGTGTTCAGTCGCTCCAAATAATTTAAGTGTCCTCCAGTTACTTTGTACCCTATTTTACATTTCATGTAAATAGACATGCGGCTATACAAAAAAACGTACATCCAAGCTTAGTTGCTTTTAATGATTGTTCTTGATGATCCTTCATCATGGTGCATCCTAACTTATTAGTTACTGTCCTCTGAGCGTGACGTCACTTGCATCGTCCGGCATATTATCTCAGTCAGTGCAGTTTCAGTTTATATTTACAAAGAAGATAAGATACGACTGTTCTATTTAGTACAATTCAACTTTGTGTTTTGGTCGGTTAAATATGCTGATGTAACGTGTTATTCTGCTTTTAATAAAGTTTTATGCAAGATCCTGAATCAAACAGAGATGCCATTCGTTATATTCTGTAATAATAAAGGCTTAATGATGTGTGTTTAATGCGTTTACAAAGCCTTATGCACATAGATTTGGTGGCTTTTGTAGGCTTACTGAACGTTTCCGTGATATTTGCGTGATAATAGAAATATTTAAAATGGAAATCGATACAAATGACCGGCCGATCACAGTGACAATAAAACAATAAGTGTAAATAACATTTCAAATATGAAACCGATTTTACATACCTCACCAGAAAGTTGTTTAAGTGCTGAGATAGAATCCACTTTGCAGAAGCATTGACAGTAGCCTGGAAAACCAACATTTCTCTATCAGCTTTCATATTAGCAATATTTTATTCGAGAAAAGATGTAAAGTCGATTTATATTTTTTTTATCATTTTTTAATGTTTGTATACTTACATTTAAAATATTTTTTCTGCCTAGGTGTTTTTTTTAGCACGTGTTATTGTTTTTAATGACAAATCCTAAATTGTTCCAAACGAATAATTCTAAATGTGAATTTATTGCTTTGTTAGAAAATGAATTTACTTAAAAACTTTAAAAATGTATTTCTCTTGAACTGATTTAAACGCGGATTGTCGGTTAACAAGTTAAGCTTCTATATGCCCTATGCACACAATAACACAGATTTCTAAAAAAAAAAAATTAAAAAGAGGTTATTTAAGCTAAATGTATAGAAAATCGAATTAACAGTGTTCATCAATAAAAACGTGGGTTTATTTATATTAAAGTCCTCTTTATTATAAGAGTCACCTTCAGAGATTTTATGAACAATAGTTTGCAACCTCAGGCATTATGTAGCACCCTCAGTTAACACAAACAGTGCGCCATCCATATATCCAACAAGTTATAGACTTATAAATGTACAAGTCTTAATATTCCACAGTCGGCTGTTGAACTTCTTCACACACTCCCTCCGCACAGTTGATCAGCGGGGTCCACGAGCCTTCATTTGCGTCTTTTGGACTTTTGAACTCTTGTTTCATTTGTGTCTTTCTTTAATTTTCTTTAAATTACTCTAACACAACAAGACATTACAATACCAAAATAGATCAGCAGTCTTACCTTCTTCGCCCCGTTAGCAGCCTTGGTCTCTCTCCCTCTCTCTCTCACACACACCGGCGTTCCTGCCTCTCTTCTCTTTAACACGCCGCCGCTTCAAACAAGGTTGCCAGATTTCATTGACGTTTCTCTGCCTTTTAAACTCCCCACTATACGTTAAACTACAAAAAACACTACAGTCAAAGCGATATCCATACATCGTACATCTTAAAAACACCATCTGGCTGCGTTTTCACCGGATATGGCAACAAAAGTCAATCATTTTGTTGAGCAATTTAAAACCGTGTTTTATAACCGGGTCCTGTAGGGTTGCCATGTCGCCATCGAGCAGTTCGATCCGAGCAAACTTATTTGAAATCAATCCAACTATGAGTAAATAAAAAGTTTGAAAAAGGAATCTTGTTTTATTATAATACGACTATATAGTCACACATAGTTGAATAAAACAGAATAAAAAAACTGATTTAGTTTGGTGGTGGCAGGTGGCTTAGTGGTTAGCATGATTTCCCCTCTCAACACTGGGGGTTCCCGGTTCGAATCCCAATCTGGGTGGAGTTTCCATGTTCTCCCGTGTCTGTGTGGGTTTCCTCCCAGAGTCCAAAAACATGGATTCAAGGTAAATTGGCTGCTCTAAATTGCCCTGTAGTCTGTGCGTGTGTAAGTGTGTGCTCAGTGATGGATTGGCGCCCTGTCCTGAGTGTATCTGCCCAGTGCCCGAGATGTTCTCCCCTGGATGGGCATGGGGGAACCCCACCGCGACCCACATAGAGAATTAAGCGGTAGATAATAAATTAATAAATGATTTAGTCTGTTATACACATACAGTAATTTAAAATAATGTTTATCTCGCTCTATGCGTTATATAGGTTTCCATTTTAATGCATGAATATTTACAGAATTTTTAGAGCAGCCAATTTACCTTGAATTTACGTTTTTGGACTGTGGGAGCAAAGTTGCTATCTCTAATGTTACTGAATCCACCAACATAAACAACCAAAAACAATAGTGTGCATGGCAAAACCGCAAAGCCGCAACACCAACCAGTCTCCCTGTGAAAATTACTCGAGAACATAAGTACAATACATAAGCAATACATTCTGCCTGTTCTGAGAGAAAAGAACTGGCAGAAACAGAGTTCAAGTTGCTCAAAATTTCTCTGTTTATGAATTGCTTCTCACCCAAATATATAATGATGAGAGTGAGCGTGCATGGAACAGTCTTTGCTATTTTTCCATTAGTTCAAGACTATTTATTCATCATGTTAAAATAATGGGTACATATCTGCACTTTCCTGTTTCCCCTCTTAAATTAGAACATTGTTCATAAAAAACATCTTACAGTTCATGCAATGTTCATCCAGACAGTTGCCTCTATTGTTAAAAAACAGCTTATTTAAGTTCACAAAGGTATAAGTTCAAATCATTGAGTAATGCATTTATAAAAAATTCCACAGAGAAGTAAAAACTATTCTGAGATGTTTGTATAATTTTTACAACTTTACCATCTAATTGAATTTTTTATAAATAACCATGATTTATGTGTAAGATACAGAGGATTATGTGAATACATGCGAAGAGTTGTGTAACCGGATATGTTAGATGATCTTATACTAAAGTTGATACAATTATAAAAAAAAAAAACAGTTCAAATAAAAAGCTATTTGTTGGGGAAAACATTATGTCCTATTTGTAGGGAAAATGCTGGTGGTAAAATTATGCTGCATCTAAATATTAAATACAGAATATATATCTCATCTCATTATCTTCTGATTAATCCTTTACTAAAGACTAGGGTTGCTGGGGGCCTCCCCATGCCCAATAATGTTTCAGGCACAGAATATATACACCCAGATCAGGGCGCCAATTCATGGCTGGGCACACAATTACTCACTCAGACACACACATTATTTATAATCATAAAACAAAGACTCTAGTTTACAATTTATCTCTTAATTTGATAAAACTGACTTTTTATCTAAATTACAAAATTGTACTAAATTAAAAAGTTTTTTTAATTTGTGGAATTTAAGAAAATTCTAAATGGGTCACATCCTTTCAAGCACTACTGTTCGAACCATTTAGCATGCATCCCCGGTCTGAAAAAAATCAAATGACCAACAAGCTATTAAGTCCTAAATAAGATGCAGACAGACATGATTTAACATGATCATTAATATAGTGCATGAAACATTTACAGCTTACTTTTAACTGCTCATTGATCATTGTTGAGATGTACATCCTTTACGAATGATTCATGAGAAGAATTAGTTGTGTAAGGAATATTGTACATTACTACTTTACTCTGTCCTTCACAATAAATATGAGGGTCAAATGTCCATCATATCAAAGTTAACCTTTTATATTATAGCTCAGAATTACCACCGTAAATAGAGCATCTAAGTTTTATTGGTATTTAATGTTCATACATCTTAAGTACTGAAAAAGAATACAGTAGTCCCAAATATTACTGGTGATAAGAGTAATATTATATAAATAACAGAGAATAGTACTGTATAATATAGCTTTATAACCCAGTGACATAATGCATTATAATCTGAACTGATCTGAAAGAGGTCATTAATGACAACACTCTACTTCAAGACTGTAAATAGAGCTTATACGCTATTAAAACAGTTATAAGCACTTATTAAGTCATTTTCAGGAAAAGCACTCATTTAACATAAAACGTTATAAGTTATAAACTTTATGTCACTGATTTCTATAATATGTTTATTGAGTGTGGTTATATACACCTATTGAAATTAACAAAGGCATATGACAAGCATTATAAATTATTATGAATACTTTATAAAGCTTAATAAATGTGTTAATCATGCATTTTGAACATCGGATTTAAGTAGTGTTACTGCCATTTTTTTTTAATGCATTTGGAGGTGATTTGTTTTGAGAAGAGAGTAATAGCACCACAGTGAGGCTGAATTAATAGATGACATGCATCAGTAGAGTGCAGTGAACGAGTCGGAGTGTATTTAGAAAAGATGGATTGAAGGTAAGAGGGGGCAGATCCAGAGATTGTCAGTGCCTTGTACTGAATGCAGCAGCTACAGGGAGCCAATTGAGAGAGAGGAATAATGGAGGGACATGAGTTTGCATGGGCTGGTTGTACTCAGCCATAGAGGCCTGATTGTGGAAGCTGACACACGTGGACACGGGGAGAACATGGAAACTCCACCCAGATTCGAACCAGGAATCCCCAGCGCTGAGAGGTGAACGTGCTAAATACTAAGCCCCATGTCAACCCTTATTGAACTTAATTTCTTAAGTTGCAACTAAACAGACAACTGTATATGGATGACTATTGGTTCGTAAGCACTGTAGACTTCAAGTTAGGAGCTATTTAACGTTTGATCCAATTTGCAAAATAACTATCACACTTAGACACTCTTTTATCAGTTGGCTCTAATTAAAACAAAGGTGAGAAACAACCTGCTCACTGTGATACATATACAGAACCGATTTGGACTAAACCACTGCTCTATTTCTGTCTCGCTCTCGACTCATTAAGGGCTTTCCCTCAGTTCCTCTTACCAATGACTTGTAAACAGCATGTAATGTGGCTATTAGAGGAAGAGGGCAGGAAGCAAAGAAAATTTAGCTCTTCATTATTTATAAATAGGTTTAATCCAGTGCTTAATCACCATTGTTCGTGTGGAGCTGTCCAATACTCCCTTTTTTCGAAAGACGGGAAGTTCATTAACCATTTATAAGTCTTGATATGTTTCCTTTTTATTCAGTTACACAACACCCTTAAACAGGAAACAAAATGGGATCCCCGAGTGCAAATTAAAGACTTTTGTACATACAGAGAATGTGCTAAAATGTCAAGGTAAGTAAAGTCACTTGGTAAATGTCTAGCAAGTGAGTCAAAATGATTTAAAATCCAAAAGGGATCACATTAGAAACATGCTACATATGCCAGTGCTCCCAATTTTAATCCCCTAATCTGTAATCCTTGGAAACAGTGGCAGATATGAGTGGACAAATATTACAAACATTGAACGACTAATAATACATTTAATGATAAAAAAAAAACATGCTTTTATAGATTAACAATACAAGTTTGTTTTAGTGTGGTTAAGAGTTTGTGGGTCCTTTTTTGCTCTGTTTAGATTTATTGGTTAAATTAAAATCTGATCTTAGTTGAAGTCTTTCAATGCTGTTTTTGCTTGTCAGTAAAACTCATATATGAAAAAAAATGGCACAGTGGCTTGGTGGTTAGTATGTTCGCCTCTCAGCGCTGGGGATTCCCGGTTCAAATCCCGATCTGTGTGGAGTTCCATGTCCTCCCCATGTCTGCGTGGGTTTTTTCCGTGTTCTCCGGTTTCCTCCCACAGCCCAAAAACATGGATTCCAGGTAAATTAAATGCCCTAAATTGTCCCGTATAGTATGTGTGGATGTGTTAGTGAGTGTGTGCCCAGCGATAGATTTGCGCCCTGTCCTGTGTTTATCACCCCAGTGCCCGAGACATTCTCCCCAGGGTATGGGGGACCCCATCGTGACCCTAGTAGAGAAATAAGCGAAAGATAATGGATGGATATTAATGTATGAATGGTTGAATACTCAACAACGGAAAGTTTACATTTATTAAAGCATTTATGTTCAGGTATCCTAGATGTTCCAGCCTTCAAAGAAATCTGACTGCCATTTAACAACAATTACTATGTTCACTGAATAAACATTTACCATTTCTATGTATTTTTAAATTATTTATCTGTTTGCATTATGAATGTTACCAGCACAAGTTCTTAATTTGTGGCTTTACATATAATGTTTTAGATAATATACATTTGTAATGATTTATTACCATTTGTACAAATATCATTAGAATGGTTGCACTATTAAAAAAATGTTTTATCCAAATTCACACAATATTAAAAAAAATCCAGATTTACTTTGTTAGAACACATACAGTTATTTATAATGATTTGCCACGTATGCTCTATACATTATACTGTATAGCCTTCTACCTTAATGCACCAATATTTACAGAATTCTGTACTAATTACTGCTTTCAAAATGTAATGAATTGGAAGTACTTCTAAATGCAGATTGCATAGTTGAGTATATTTTTATTTTTTTGAGCTATAACAAATAATTGCATATGATAACTTGTGCTTACTTTGCAAATGAGATGAGAAGGTAGATGAAACCTAATAAAGATATGTTTTGCAGGGTTCCCAAGGTTATTGCAACACTAGTAATACATGTTGCAGCATAACTTGTGTGATCGCTGTGTGAGCATGTGTTACGTTCTTATGTTCTCATCTGATGTGATCTGGAAACTGGCAATGTTTAAAGTAAATATTTAATACATGATAAAGATAAATGTACCCGTAAGTTCTTTCAAACCTCTAATTCATTTGCTAAAGCTACCACTGAAATATTATTCCTTTTTAAAGGATACTGTTGTAATGATGGATAGATTCATATGCGCAAACCTTTTGTGAGACATTTCTACCAAACTGACTATCATTAAATACACAGGCACTTCAGTCAAATGTTCTACCTGGGAGGCTCCAGTGGGCAAACACACACTAGCAAAACCAATTAACACACATAATTATTTTTGAGGCAACAAACCACAAATTACTTTCTGTTTTTAAATAACAATTCTCATTAGCTTGTCTCACACAAACAGCAGTGACTATGGAACGATATTAAACATATGAAGGCTGAATGCTCATGAACTACAAAAGCCACAAGAATGCATAATTCTACATGCTACTGAACGGATATGGATTAAATCATCATCCAGTGAAATGACAGTATCAAAAATTGTTTACAACAAATCACAAGCTGTCATTAATGCAGTGGGATTAAAACTATAACTGAGATAAGTGTGATTTTAAGCACTTTGATGGTTGTTATTGATATTCGACAAAAACAAGATATAATCATGGGATTACATGATGGATCATGTTTTTTTCCAGAATAATGTCGTTAAATTACAAAATGATGCAAATACAAAAAAAATATGTTGGGCAAAAACAAAAACATACACCCACCATGAGAGTTTGTTTCATCGGACAAAAACAAAACACTAACTTTTAGGTGATTTGTTGTTTGATGCAAGAATAAGACCTCTATCTGGCAAGTCTCTAAGTAATCTTCTGACATGGAGGTGGTGTCTGAGGGTAATTTCAGAGCTTGGGTCTACAAGATGCTACATTTTTCTGCCTTTCTTCAAAAGTGAACTCTAAATAAGTTTAGTTTTGATTACCATCACTTTTACTCTGTATAGTGGCAAAATTTAAATAGGTCATCATTCAGGCAAGTTCATCACAAATCACAACAAGTCATTGTATCACAGTGCTAGTAGAACAATACATCACCATTAGATAAAAACATTTAAGTGGTTGTGGTGTGTGGTGTGTTTGTATTTGTGACCTGGCATGAGTGGATCAGAAGCAGCAGTGCTGGGTTCCTGTTAATAAAAAGTCCTACCAGCAGCATCCTATAGGTAGCATCCTGTAAGCATTAACAAAAGAGTGTTATTAACATTAAAAATACATTTTTATGCACTGTGATTTACAATTGCAGCAGTAATGTCATATAAGATTTGTAATTGTTATCTATTGTAAACTCATTTGATTTTGTCGCTATGAAGATCTATAATAATAATGTATTGTTCCTGACCATAAAAGGACAAGACCTCTTACTTATAAGTCTCCACCCTAATAAGTTACAGAAAAAATAAGCCTTATGCAGTTTGTGGTCATTATTCATGATTAAAATTCAGCCTGAATATTGCTGCAGTATTAGTGTCTAGTATTTTTAAATCAGTTAACACAAGTAGCACAAGCAAAGTTTACTAGCATGTACAATAAAAAAGACCGGTGTGATGAGATGCTATGTTGTTTCACTCAAATTTATAGACGAATACAAAGAACAGGAGAGAGGGAGAACATCTCAGGCGCTGTGTAGATACACCCAGGAAAGGGTGACAATCTATCGCTGGGCACACACTCACTCACACAGCTACGAACACACAATACAGGGCAATTTACCGCATTCAATTTACCTGAAGTCCATGTTTTTGGACTGTGGGAGGAAACCAGAGAACTCGGAGGAAACCCAAGCATAAAAGGGGAGGACTTGGAAACTGCACCCAGTTGGGATTCGAACCGGGAACCCCAAGTGTTGAGAGGTGAACGTGCTAACCATTAAGCCACTGTGCCAACGAATTTAGAATTATCTCCAATAAAAATTGTTAGTCTTTCCATATGATTACCATAAAAACATTACTTTATTATTAGTGTTAACGGTTAGTTTACCTTCTTTTATTTTAAGGACTAATACATAAAAAAAAAAACTTGTTTGATATTATGTGAAATAAGAAATTTAAAAAATGCATAAAAGCCTTAAAATGACATTTAAATGTTTCATTATTATTATTATTATTTTATTTTTAATTTTTTTAATTTTTTTAGGTTTGATATTGAATTAATGAAAACTTGAATTATTTATCAAAAATATTCTTGAATTACATCAAAGCATTCTTACATTTTAAAATGTAATTATTTATGTAATAATAATAAAATTACTATTATTACAAAAATGTGTTTTTTTAAATATATGTAATCGATTAAATCTGGAACAGGCTTTATACTCATTTAGATGAAGCAGCAGTAAAAGATCAGTAGCATAAGAAGCTTGTGGGATTGCAAGGTATTAAACAGCAGCCTATGGGTGGTTAGCAGTTACATTTGTCATTTTAAAAAATATGTTTTTTTTTAAACCCTGCCAGAGATTGTGCTTTTTGTATGTAGTATTTTATTAAGCCCAGCATGCATAGTTATTTAGTACCGACTCATTCTAGAAATCTAACATCTGTTAATCAGACACGGGGTTCTTTCCAACATAAAGCTCAACAAAAGCATAAATGGTATTAAAGATTATGGAAATCAATATAGAAAAAGCCTTTGGATGTTAAACAGATACACACATTTAAGGTAAAATAATTGGTACATAAATTGTCCAACCACATATCATAATCATGATCAGAGCAAGTAAGAAGAAGGATAATTTATGGCCATTTAATTTATTATCTTTTTTTCATTTACACTTAAAATCAACTAGTCAGTTCTTTTTTAACTATAACACCCAATAACACATGTATATCATTTTGAATATCCAGTGTGTAATATAAACAGCAATCATAAAAAGAGGATGATAATAGCATTTGGTTCCTTTGCACAATAGATGATGAAGGCATTTTGATTTCTATCCAAGCACCTGCCACTAACAGCAAGGTGAATCTTTGCCATGTATGTAAAAGGATCTAAGCCCCCATCTTTATACCCCCCTCTTCTCGCCTTCCTGTTATTGTGCTTTGCTTTCCAGGGTCCTTAGTGTGTGAGCGTGCCATCACCACACGCTTTTCTTTTGGCATTGTTAAAACTAAATGAAACAAGGTAATTAGCTTGTTACAATTAAAGTGACTCGACTGGATAAATTGTAATCACCCGAAATGAAGTTAGGCTTCCCTGCAGGATCGGCCAGCCAGCTGAGCAGCCTCATTTGCATAATTAAAATATACAAATGATAATGGATTTTGTACTCAATATCCAGCGGCTGTAAATCCTGAGAAATATGAATATTACAATAACAACAGGGTTGCCTTGAGGAAAGCACAGGAAGCTCTCTCTCACCCTCTTTATCTCTCTCGGTCTCTCGCTCTTTCTCTCTCTCTACCTCTAGGTCCAGAGATTGGTTTAGATTTTTTAAAAAGGTTCTTTTTTTCTTTTAAAGGATGAAAAAACATTCAAAAACGATATTAGTTAATAATGCCTGTGGTGGAGCAAAAGGGGGGACAAGAGAGGAGGAAAGAGAAAGGGAGCGAGAGAAAGGTAGGCCAATTACATTTGCAAATTGTGAGCTGCAGGTCCTCATAGCTTTGCTCTACCTCAAGGGAAGCCTTTTGTCTGATTACACGAAAATGGGATTGAATTAAACATCTAAAGGGTTGTCCTAAGACAAGCTGAATTGAAATTAGCCCTGCTATTTTGGCTGCAAGCATAACAAAGCTGGCATGAAGTAAATGCCTGAAAAAGATTGGGATTTCACAATCAGGTGTGGAACAATGTGGTGAAATTGGACCGTAAAGGTTTTTTAAAAATATTTTGGTGTATATGCAACTGGTATTTAGGTTTGCAACAGCTACATTTCCTTTTGTGGACGTCTTTATGGGTGGCTGCCTTGTAAAAAACAAACTTGAGAGAAACTGTAGGTCATAAAATGATGGCCACAGTATGATTTACAGGGATGTGTGGCTTTACATATTAGTAGTATTTTGTTGTATTAATAGATCTGAATGGTTTCTCCCAACACACCTGTAAGTGTTAATAGCTGTCATCAATAAAAATTGGAAAATGTGTTAGATCTCAATTCTAATACAAAACTTGACCCTAGTGATTCTAATCCAGTTATGACACACTGACAGAGACAGAGAGTTGAATAAGATTTGACCACAAAGAAAACACTCATTGGGCAGTTTGCTGTGGTGTTTGTCCTGCAGCTCATCTTACATCCTAAATCCATTCATTCATTATCTTCTGCGTAATCCTCCATGGGGGAGGGGGTTCCCCGTGCCCATCCAGCAAAGAATGTCTCAGGCGCTGAGTAATTACACCCAGGACAGGGCGCCAATCTATCGCTGTGCACACATTCACTCACACACCCAGACTATAGGAGCAATTTAGAGCAGTCAATCTACCTCGAATCCATGTTTTTGGACTGTGGGAGGAAACCGGAGAATCCAGGGAAAACCTACGCGGACACAGGGAGGACATGGAGACTAAACCCAGATTAGAATTTGAACCGATTCCCCAGCACTGAGAGGCGAACGTGCTAACCACTAAGCCACCATGCTGCCCATTGTAAAAACAATAAAATATTTAGTACAAAAAAAGAACTCCCAAATACAACAAATCTTGCCATTAAGTATAAATTACGCTTATTATTTTCTAAGAATCTATCATTTGTATCATTTTATTTGCTGTAGCATTCGACACTGTTGATGGCTCATCCTTTATAACATGAAAATGTTAGACATCAAAGGACATGGAGCCTGTCGGCTTATATTGAACTTAAATGATGAATTTCCTTTAGATTGTTTGTGTAAATACTAAAGATTTGGATTACAAAACATATAGCATGTCACTGAAGTAATTAATATTTTACAATACGTTCATTGTTAAAAAAAATTAAGTTTCCATATCTGTTCTGAAAAGAGTGGACGTTTGTAACATGCCCAGACACATAAGGACTGGAGACAGGATTTGTCAGACTCAAATATTGATTTTATTCAAAACGTTTTGGTGATGTGGCTCTAATTCGTTCGCCCAATTATTAACTCTGCACCGACAAATACAGACCATTAACACAGACATGACACAGCTAAGATCCATTAACTTACCTCTTTTATACATCACTGTTTGACTATGGCTTGGAAATCACATTTCTTCAGTGCAAGCTTCAGATTGATATCCCAACATCTTTTTTGGGTGAGGAAAAGTCCGTACCCGATTGGTGTGGTGCAGTCTGCAACTGGTCCGCATGCTGATCATTGATATCTTTAACAACCACAATGGAAATCTGAAAAATAAGCCAGAACAGGAAAAACAACAGGATCAGAACACCATACTCGATTAGACTTACCTGAGAAGTCTCTGCTATCATGGCCCTGTCCATTAGTCTGATTCCGGCACATCCTGGTTGGATTAAGAATTGGATTTTGTTTTAATCATAATTTATATAATAATGCACTTCAATTTATAGCCGATATCTTTTACTGTATTGTATATAAAAGTAACTCATACTGTTGTTTGAACATTTCTTCCGTCAGTGCCGTTGCTGGAAATTCTAATAGAGGCATGTATGCATGTAAATGTAGCTTGTGTACCTGAAGCACTTGGGTGCACTTTCTTTGCAAAATGAATGACTTCTCACATTCATGCTGGTGCAATAACTTGAACCAAAGCAGTAACTAAATAATTTGCAGTAATCAAAGTTAATAGAACCCAATGGGAGAGACTTACTGTATTGCAATAACCTCCTTCAGGAGGCACAAGATTTAAAACATAATTGGACATAAGTAAAACTAAATTCCCTAGTTCATTTATGGCGCCGCTCCTCTGTAAATACGCAAACAAAGGTTAGGACTAATATACAACAACACATCTGATCAGACAGAACAAGTGTCTGATCTGTCCTTATATTTGGCTCAGTTACAGAGGACTGTTCAAAGGCCTGACTAAATGTAGGAATGTTTTTCAAAGTGATCACTGATGCCAGTGGCAATAAAATCTCTCTTATCAACCTGATAATGAGGTAGTTGCAAGCAAAATATTTTATTATAATTAAAAATCTATTATTCTGCATCATTAAAGAGTGGAAATTCTCTTTTGTTTACTTAACTGCTCACTAATTACAAGAATACAGTGCATAAAAACATTAAGCTGTTCAGAACCAACAACCAGGGATAACACAGGGACTGGGGCTCTAAATTGCCCTGCCTCCCCCCCCTTCCCAAAAATAAAATATACTGCAGTACACTGGCTACATGTTAGTCATGGTAGAAAGTACCTCCTCATATTTCTGTGATTTATTAATGCCTACGTAACTACTTTGTGGATCTCACAAAATAGGTTTAACATTCATTTACTGTAATTTCCTCCTCAACTTTATTGGATACTGTAGCCTATCCCAGCACTAAAAAGGCAAAACATGTGGATACAGTGGTGTAGGACAGACTGCAGTATAGATGGATAAACATATTCACATATATTCACATCTAAAAGCAATTTATTCTTTGTAAACATATTTTTTAAATATATTGCAGACATTATTTATACATTTGTTTATATTAGAATGTAATTAATATTTTAAAAAATATATTTTTGGCCGTTTTATGATTTAAATAAAGCTACAGTGTAATTAACATGTCCCACCCTGCTTACCTCTAATCAGATGTTGAAGTAGAAACATGCTATTTGAGGTCATACACACTATCCTTTTTATCGTAAGATATAGGGGCTTTCTGTCTGTGCTCACAGCTAAACATCACATTCTACTATACACTTAAAACTATAGAATAGTTAAATTGTCATTTCCTACAGTGTTTATAAATGTAAAATCATTATAAATTGTCTAATTTGTCAATGCATACGGTTGGCAAAAATATATAATAATATATATAATCTAAAAGTTAAATATTTATATGGCATTCATTCATTTAATATCTTACACTTAATCTGTGAGGGTCGCAGAGGGGCTCCCCATGCCCATCCAGGGGAAAACGTCTCAGGCGCTGGACAGATACACTCAGGACAGCGCGCCAACGTATCGCTGGGCACACTTACTCATATGGGGCAATTTAGAGCATTTTATTTACCTTGAATCCATGTTTTTGGACTGTGGGAAGAAACTGGAGAACCCGGAAGAAACCCACACAGACACAGGAAGAACATGGAAACTCCACCTAGATTGGTATACGAACCAGGAATCCCCAGTGCTGAGAGGAGAACTTGTTAACCACTAAGCCACCATAAATAAATAAATGGCAGTAAATTTTAATGTTAATTCTTATATTAAATATATATTAAAATTCACAGCATTAACACATGTTTCTTTACAGTTTTTATGAGCATTAATTGTGTTAAGAGCCTTGCTTAAAGGCCTATAGGAGGAATCTGACAGTGCTAGGGTTTGGACCCAGAAGATTCTAAGTGACAGCTAGTACTCTAGTCATTTACATTTATATTTGGTCATTTAATAGATGCTTTTATCCAAAGCGACTTACAAGTGCCCCAATCTGGGGGTCAGAACACAGGGACGATACAGCATGGAGCAATGAGGGTTAAAGGTCTTGCTCAAGGACCTTGATTAGTAAATTTAGCAGACTTGGGATTTGAACCCACAACCTTCAGATAGCTCGCTCAGCATCCCAGCCACTGAGCTACATGCCCTAGATTTAACTATAATATTGTAATGTCATAAAAAGTCCAAAACATTCATCAAAAGAACATCTAGCGTTTGTTGAGCAGGATTTTATGTTACCATGCTTTGCATTTAAACAAAAATGATTAAATAAATGCACAATTTAATTGTGACTGAATAAAAAATGAGCCCCATTTCTTTTTAGTAACACTGTCAATTTCGTGATTAAAATGTGAAAGTCTTTACGTGAATTCAGACCTCTATTCAATACCAAAATGTGCTTAAATTATTATTTAGAGTAATGTCTTCTGTTCTCTGAAGCTTAGAATTCTCAAAAAGGGTCAAACCCAGATGGCAAAGCTTAACCCAGCTTAAGTCTTCTTAAACTATGTATTTAATCTTAAGATATTACACTACATTGTTTTTACTTACCATCATTGAGTAATAAAATGGATGAACACAATTACTTGAAGATCTAGACAAATGGAATGGAATCAAAATGAGAATAGCTTTTTTTAATCAGGGAGAGTTGGAAGTGTGGCCTGAGTGAAGGGCTTTAAAAAATGACCAGCATAATAGAAAAACAAAGGCGTCCTGGATATGAAGAAGGAATAAGATGATTAAATGTTATTTACAGAAGGGGCAGGAAAGATTAATAGCACCTCCATCAAACGCTTAAACAAAACAAGTATCCCAGTAGGTTCTTCAGCTCTGCCTCATCCGTTTCACCCCTCTCAGTAGGAAATGAGTGCACGATAAGTGTACGATGAGCTGTCATTATTCTCCCCCTTTCTTCCATTGCACCCACCAAGTGCTTCATTTAAATAACTCACAGGTCCAATTAGACAGAAAATTAAATTGTCATTGTTTAAGTGGGTGACAGGAAGAGAAAGTGACAGTAGGCAGAAGTGGCGTTTGTCCCTTGGGGCCTCTTGTAGGAAGGTATACACAGAAAGCCAACACAAGTTCTAGCTTAAGGTGACGATAAAAAAAGAATTCAACATTTTATTTGACTGTTTTCCACATTACCTACTAATTTTCACTGCCTTTCAGCGCTGGGGATTCCTGGTTCGAATCCCGATCTGGGTGGTTTCCATGTCCTTCCCGTGTTTAAAGCACTTCTCAACATCTTAATTGAATATCAGATGTACCCACCGTCACATCACAGGCTTGTAGTGTCTCGACTTACAGGTGGGGTAAACAGAAACTAGGTTTAAATAAAAATACGGCACACTTTCAGTTTTTGCTCTTGATCATTTGTTTTTATGTGATCCAGATCAGGAGCAGCGTAAAGAGGTTCTTCTGATGGGCTACGTCCCCCTGTGTTTCCTTGCATGTTCATCTGTACTGACGCACCGTGGCCATAAAGCTGATGGATGGCGTGAAATCAAAGATTCACAGGTGATCTCTGACCCCCAGTCACTGCAAATGGACCCAGGCATCTGTGCAAAGGCAGTAAACGGGCCTGGAGCATGCCCTTTGTGGCCACTCCTGAGTGCAGGGCTTATGGAAACACTTAGCCATCGCCCTGCCAAAGGCCTCATTATAAAACTCAGTCCGTTCAGTCTTTCACAAGGGGTGTTTATATATTTTAAGTGTGAGTTGGGGGAGGTGGGATTAATATTGATTTTGAGTGAAAACTGCTTTTAATTCTTAAACATGCGGTTTATTTTTCTTTTAAAAGGTTTGATTACAGCTGGTTTTAGGATCATGTTTAATTGTTCCTGGTCTCCATCCTGATACGTATAGAATTCTAAACTTGACATAATTTGTGATTCTTTTCTATGCATTTATTTAAGATCAGATTATTTTTTAGTTTAGTGTCACAAAGCAGGAGACATTGAACAAGGTGTTTCCAAATGAGAGAAGCTTTCAAAATGAGTTACAGACTGGATGTAAACAGTCATCTTGATCCTGGAGAAAAGAAGAGGAAACAGGAAAAGAATAATCAGAACCATCCTCCGTAGCCTCTCCATGCCCATTCGCTCAGGGTGATTTTTCTCGTTGCCCAAGAAGAGAATCATCTCCACTGACTTAAAAACGTGCACACGGCCAGCAAATTGAAAATCCATTTGTTGAACAAGTACCGCTCATGTAGGAAAAAAGAGTGGGGATCTGGTCAGGAGTAATATGACATGTGTGCTAATAGCATGCTTTCCATAGTGCCATCTGTCTAAAGGAAAGGTCAGGCGAAGATGGCAGGCACATGGCAGGTGATGGAGAGTGTGAATAGGACTGAGAAGAGAAGGAGGAGGGAAAAAAAAAACGGGTGTAATCTACAGTGACAGACCGAGCTCGGCTGTGACATCATATGAATACCATAATTGAGCGGTGGTAAATTGAGAGGGCTGCTTGCAATGTGTCAATAAACAAGTTCAAGGTGACACGACGGATCAATACAGTGCGACAAGAACCATCCGACAAATTTACTGCAGTGTAATTGGGTGCAAAATGACTCAACTCTCAACCTTCATGAAGCAGAAAAAAAACAAAAGACAACAAAAAAAAAAAACAGCAACTAAAAAAATCGAAGCGGTTGTAGTCGCCTTCTGGCAACAGTTTGTACGTGTCATAAATGGCTAGAGGTGGCATTGACAGACAATAATGGATTTTGTTTTTTCTGCATTGAATGAAGGTGTGTGTATGAGTAGATGTCTAGGAAAGTGTTGAACAATGTGTGTGTGTGTGAACGAGACCAAGCTGTTTTGTTTATTATTATATAAAAATAAAAAACAGCTCAATCCAGGCATTCATTACATTAAATCAGACGCACGGGTGGCATATAGCAAAAGTAATTGGATTATTAAAATTCAGACACTACACAACAGATCCAATAGTAGTATTGACAAAAGCCATCCATTTGGCATGAGGTAATCATAACTCCTCATTCACAACTCTGCCATCAATTGAAACAGGTACATTGCTGGAGATCTTATGAGATGATCCTAATTGATTTTGGGGCATACAGTCATTAACCTCAAATGTCAGCGCCTCCTTCTCAATTGCTGAGATATTGATCCACTAATGGGAGTCCAATAGAGGCTGATGGTTAAACGAAGGCATAAACATGACTTTAACTCTGGGATAAATGGATTGCTGGGCTTTGTCTTTTTCAAACACCAAAAAAGGAATGGGTAAGAGAGAGAGAGAGAGAGAGAGAGAGAGACTGGAAAAAGTCAAATTTGCATTTGGCAGCGACATCTGAATGCTGATTATGTAGTTTGACATTTACTATTTTTTACTAAAGCTACAGAACTGTAGAGTGCAGAGCTACAGTTTTACAGATTGCACACGTACAGCTATTTTATTTGACTTGGTGAAGCAAAATAAAGGCTAATAAGTTGATAGGATGCACAGCAAACAATTAACTTTAAACAAACTAGAGGAAAAAACGTCCAGTTTGTCTTGAGGTGGCTGAATACTTATGGTATTTTGGATGCTTGATATGAGACGTGCAAAAAGATTTTCACAGACTTTTGACTTTTCACAAGTGCTAAGTTCGAATCCCAATCTGGGTGGACTTTCCATGTCCTCCCCGTTTCCACGGTCCAAAAACATGGACTCAAGGTACATTGACTGCTCTAAAATGCCCCATATAGTGTGTGGAGGTGTGAGTGAGTGTGACCAGCGATAGATTGGCACCATGTCCTGGATGTATATGCCCTGGATGGGCATGGGGAACCCTCCCACAATCCCCAGTAGAGGATTAAGCGAAATGAATAAATGAATAAAAAGATTTCCTCTTTTCCGAACACTGACACTGTTCACAAAAAGTGATTTGTATTTTGAAAATGTCAAGTACATGATTTTTCATCATGACCTTAAGGCAGAAACATAAAATCAAAGTGGAAAATGTTTCAATGTAAAAAAAAAAAAATTAAGTTTTGAAACGTAATTGAATAGAATCGTACTGTGGGGAATTCTTAGATATCAAAAATGATCGAATTGTTGGCTGGAAGAATCGATATCTATTCGATTTACTCCGATTTACTCCCACAGTGGTTATACTGTTGGGAAAAAAAGCCACATAGACATAAGAAAAAACTTTATCTCACTAAAGGGACCAGGTCCTCACTCCCGGCAGTCAAAATAAGGACCTTAATTTGATGTGAGAGCACTCAGCATTTGTGACCCCTTTCCCAGAATTCAAATATATTTTGATGTTTATTATTCAAACAAAAAATTTACCTTCATTAGAGGAATAAAAAAATATATTCAGAAATCATTTATAAATATTAAAATCCTGATTCCAGCTAATTCCAGATCGGCCCAAATCTGGGATTAGAGATAAACTGTATTCACACATTTATACTTGCAAAGCAGTTTCAGATACAAACCCAATTTTACACAGGTTTTGCCATTCATTGTGTATATTATTGAATAAAGATTCAAGCAATCCAAAGAAATCTTTGTTTAAAGCCCGAATGACCTTCATCGCGCTCATGATACGTTCACGTTTGAAGCTTCCCCACATTCATGAGTTCAGATACCATAATGTCAGGAGTCACAGTTAAGCGTAGTTAAGCTGGTTCAAAGTTATTATTCAAAAACTCCTCAGACTCCTTAGATCACTAGCTGGTTCAGCCAAATGAAAGAGTTTTAAAAACTTTTGCAGTGTATGGATCATGCCACCGATGCTGAACCTCGATCACTACACAAACATCCTAGCAGAACAGAGGGAGTAGATGTAAGCTCTTGCCACTTGATAGATTAGTGACATTTCAGAGTGTAATACACATCTATGCTTAGCCTCACCATGCGGCCTGTGTGAGTTTAAACCCAAGCTGGGGGAAATGTGTAACTGATATCTTTGTGTCATGGAGCATATCCGGCATGTGGCGTGCTGACAGCCCGCAAGTGATGGCTGCCGCTCGACATTGGGTGTGTGTTTGTGTTTCATTGTCTGTGAGGAATTCTCTCTTTCTGATGGCTCTGAAGGCCTGGGGCTGGAAGAAGGTGTAGCGTACAATCAAAAGTCCTCTGACACCACAAACATCATCACAGCTTGATGATAACCTGGCTACCTTCAGGAGATCCTGTGCTCTGGCTCTAAAAGAATAGTACATACAATTTTCCGTTCTTCATTGGACTGAATTAGACTCATCCACATGTGTTATTATAAGCTATTAACTAATGTGCATGCTCAAAAAAGAGTATACACATTAATTAATAGCTCATAATAACACATTTATTTCCAGGTGCACTTTGGTTGTCTTAAAAGCTGAATACATTACTAGGTGTCTGGATGAGCATCATAAAATAACTTTTTTTGTTTGCATTTAGTACTTAAGTGGCTGTGCAGCCTTTCACAGCCCTGTGACCACCATGTGCAGTGCCAAGTGGCAGGGGCAGCCTCTCAGCAAGGAGGTTCCAGGTTTGATTTTTGGTTGTTTTTCTGGTCTTGAATCTATGAGCTGCTATATAAAATTACACATACAAGGAATATGACTTGGTGAAATATTACTAGAACAGGTATGAGTACTACTTATCCATAGTACCCAGACTAAACATTTACACACCCGTTTTTATATACAGATCAGTAATTTAAACCATAAACATTTCAAATAGAGCAGCAAGTAGCAGTGGTGTTGAGTTAAAGAAATTTGGATGCTCAGTTCAGGTAAGTGTTTGGGTTAATTCTGGATTGTGAGGAGTCTAACTGATTAAGGAGTGCTGCAGCTCTGGGGGAAAAGGTTTTAGCATCCCGTGTTGTGTTTGTTTTGATTTGAATTACCATTTGTACTAGAATTTTTATTAAATGTTTGTTTTTAAATGATTAACGTGTAAGGGACTACCACAATCTATGTTTTTATTATGACAATCCATTATCTACCGCTTATTCCTCTACTAAGTTTGCGGTGGGGTTCCCCATGCCCATCCAGGGAAAAACATCTCGGGCGCTGGGCAGGTACACCCAGGTCAGGGCGCCAATCCATCAATGGACACACACCCTCACACACACATATACACACACAATACGGGGCAATTTAAAGCATTCAATTTACCTTAAATCCATGTTTTTGGGATGTGGGAGGAAACTAGAGAACCCAGAGAAAACTCACACAGACACGGGGAGAACATGGAATCTCCATCCAGATCGGGATTCGAACCGGGAACCCCTAGAGCTGAACGTGCTAACCACTAAGCCACCCTGCCGCCCAGTTTTTATTATGTTCCCCATTAAAAGGAATAAGATTAGGTTTTACATTTTTACATCTAGATAGAAAATCAGTATGCACAAAATAAAAAGGCCTATAGAATAACAGAACAGCCACAACCAATCAGGGAAATGAAAAGGTTATTTTACTTTTAAACTTTTCTAAAGACTTAAGTACGCCCAGCTTTAGAGATATGACTAAAAGCGCACCTGAGGTTTACATTTCAAAAGGCCTTTTCCCCCCAAAAAACTGTTTAAACTAATGTTTCAGTCTCTTTTATCTGGCCTTCCATCAAAAGTTTGAAGCATTAGCAGACGTTTGTTGTAATCATTCAATTGACTACACCGACGAAAAGAACTGAGAAGATATAATAATTTGTAGTTTCACTTTAATGAGGCGCAGTAGTGGAGTTACTCAAGTAGTTACAGCTGGCCAAGATGAAAGCTCATGATACTTATGCTGGTCATCTCAATCAAGAGGAAGAAAGCCTATATTGACAAGTTTTGTGTACCCTAGAGAACTTAATACAATATTTATAGAGGCCGATTTGGGGGCCGCAGTGGGGGCTACGGACAGTTAGGGAATAAGGGATAGAGTGGTGACTGTTGCTAAGGGCTAAAATTGTAAATGCATAATGGTTTGAAATGTGTCTACCATCTCTCCTTTTTGCGCAACTGCCCGTTCCCCTACCCCCCCACCCCCCACCACCCCTTCCTTTTTTTTTACTGCCCCCACTCTTCTCCCAAACAAAACTGCTGGTGTGTGAAATATGAAAAAGACGTGATGTCGTTCAATTTGTCCAACATAGCTTACAGGTGGGCTCCAGGTATGCGCCCTCTCAGTGGCTGAAAAATGAGTGGAGGAGAGCAGGGTGACTTTGATGAACCTCGCCACTCCCGGCCCTATCATTCTTTTCCGTCTGGCTTCCCTGGCTGCCGCGTGGACAAAGTGCTACAAATTTGTCTTATTGAAGTAAAGCCACACTCTGGTTCCTGCTGACATCGGCGGCTAATGAACAGAAAAGCTGGAAAGCTCGGAGTTGGTCATGCCAGAGCTGGGCATAGTCACACAGCATGTCCCCTGGCTTAGGAACCCATAACAAGCACCTGGTTACATAAACCAGAGGTAAATGCAAGATGAGTATTATAAATCTAAGTAAATTAAAGTAAATGAGGCAGCTCGGTCTTAAGGAACTAATCTGAATTAGACTGTCCTCTTTAATCCACCAAGTATGGAATGAAGATGAGGATGTGATTAAGACAACCATGATCTTCAGCAGGTATAGTCCATATGGAAACAATAAGGATCGGTATTTGATGTGAGAAAGTCTAAGGCTTTTCTGTCGGCAAATGCAGAAAATCTTCCCCAGGCCCAAAAGTGTGAATAAATCATCATTACAGCATTTATTATGAAGTTTTAAAGTCAGAAAAAAAGTCTGTAAAACTATATTGAGGGTGAGAATGTTCCCCAAATAGAAAAGCGTTTTTGTTGTATTATTTTGGGTGGACTTGTTGGAAAAACAAATGCCTAAAATTAAACAATAAAAAGCCCAAAGCCTGTTTGAATCCAGCCTACTGCTTCCGATAGAAACAGCTATTAACCAAGCTTTCTGCTTAATTAGCTAGGAATTTCCCACGGTCATGTGTGCACAGCAGGTGACCTGGAAGCGTTCAGAGCGCACGGCATGAACATTTAACTTCATGCTCACAAGAGGCAGCTTGGCACATACAGGCACTTCACAAAACTGCAAATGAAAACTGACCCGAGACTTCTACTGATTGTAATTAACTATTATTAATAAAGTGTTTGAATTACATTTTTAGCAATGACTGAGTGTTTTAAACATTTGCTTCATACACCAATAATCTATAATCTAATGCTCAGCATGTTGTATTGGTTTCTTATTAATGCTAATGAACATTTGATTGCATTCCTCTCAGCCTTAACATGTTATTTGCAAATGTTCCATGTTCAAGCAGCCCATAATAAATCCACTTGTTTATTTATGAGAAATTAATTAGCGTGGATTATATTAAAATGCAGTACACAGTAGCTTACATTTGCTTAACAATTAAATATTCAGATGTGATTTTAAAAAAAAAATACTATATATCATGCAGTATGCCAAATTTTGTGAAGTATAGTGTAGTTTTGGTAAAACAATACTGACATAAACCTGAAAAAAATATTATATAAGCCAAAATACCAAATCACACCCATGTGGTTAAATTAACAACCAGCAGAATACCCCACCGCACTACATTTTTGAATGAGTGATGGCTTTGGAGTTTATATATTTACAATTAATATACTTTTATAAACTGAAGTCTGTGGCAATTTGAATTCTGAAATTAATACTATGTGAGGAATGAATATAGTGTGAGTTGTTATGGTGTCTTACGTGAATTTATCACTAGGTTTTCCAAGGATACGATAAGGAATGACGGAGCCAGGCTTTGTAGGTACTCGCCAAGACCACAATCCTTCCGAACAATCAAACATAGGAAAGAAAGAACATTTTCCAAAGACATGGTAGGGAATCACGATGCCAAATTTTTGTCTTTTTAGAGAATTAATGGTGAGTCAGTCAGTCAGTGAGTGAGAGCTTTGCCTTTTATAGATATAAAGACGTGAAGAGATTATTTTAAAGGTCCGAAACAAACATACAGTTAAATACCAGCTGATAATAATTGTTAAATGTTTTGTATTTATTGTATTTAAACTATTAAAACAGTGGATCAAACTGCTTTCATTGCTTTTTACGCTGTTTCATGTACAAATGTTTGAGGGTTATCAGCATTGTAATCATTTATCTAGTAATTTATTTATATTTTTAGGTTCAGGTGACATCCTTTGGACTATACATGTTTATACTTTTATAAATCTTAAGTAAATGAATGGAGCCTTAATCTGTGAGTAGAATTTGAATTGCAATGGAAGGCTTGTGGCTTATTTATTCACTGACCACAGTTTTGTTATGTATGTATGTATGTATGTATATATGTATACATACCACACTGTGTAAACTGAGATGCACATTTGGGACCAGAGCATTAAAATCCAGGACCTTCAAAGAGCTAAGTACCCAGTTGAACTCACTCAGCGACTCTGAATCGTTTGCAGACAATGACACGTGGTCCTGAGCAGAGCATGACCTTTTTTCCAATTACTAATCTCTGTATGAATAAACGTAGGAAGCTTTTGCTTAATGAGAGCTCTCTCTCTTTAAAAAAAATGAAAGAAAAAGTGCATTACATAAATGAAAATAGAACATAAAAAAAAAAAAAACACCGGAGGGGCGGGGTGGTTATTTGAACAGAAGTACTGGATATTATTTAAGTGTTCTTGTAAGCCTTCTAAGATATTAATGTTGCAAAGCTACTTATGAATATTTAAGAACATAAAAGGCAGATAGACTTGTGTGGCCAGCCTGACCACAACTCAGTTGGGAGTTCATTCTCTGGATGTTGGTGATGGATTTTAAACACGGTAAAAACAATCAGAGTGTTTATGGTATTAAAGGATGCAATAGAAAAAAAAGTCGAGCCTCGCTGTCTTCCTAAAAGCCTCAGGCTCTAAGCGGTGTAAATAAACCTGACTGCTCACTGACCACAACACTTCCAGTTGATTTATCGACTCCTGCAATTAAAAGCTGAAACTAAGATCACATTTCAAAATGACCTTTTCACTGTAAAGTAAAAAAAAATGATTTTGTTGAGTTATATTTTGTTGAGGCAATAAATACGTACAATAACATCAAGATTTCGTTTTCTTCGTGGTTTGCATTTGTAATTTTAAACGAATTCAGAAACAGGTACACCGAATTCAAATATCACTGTTATTGGATTTATGATTTAAATCATTTACTTATTCAGTAACGTCCATAAAAATATTCGTGAATAACGAGCAGGCTTAGCATGGCTTAGGGGTTAGCACATTCGCCTCTAGGCGTTGGTGAGTTTCCAAGTTCTCCCCGTGTCCGCGTGGGTATCCTCTGGGTTCTCCGATTTTCTCCCCAGTCCAAAAACATGGATTCAAGGTATATTTGGTCATTTTGACCAAATTGGTCATTATCCAAAGTGACTTACAGGTAGGCCCCGACGGTTAGGGCCAGAACACAGGGTTGATACAGAACCCTGGTGCAAGGTTTAAGAGCCTTGCTCAAGGACCCACAGTGGTAGCTTCAGAGGTCCTAGGATTTAAACCCATGACCTTCAGATTGATAGCCCAACACGCCACTAAGGTACCATCCAAATCGAATACTCTAAATTGTCCCGTTCTGCTGGTCTGTATGTTGACCATGATTGTTCTCACCATCCTTCACCTCGGCCTAGGTGACAGTTTTCTTGGCCTGCAACTTCGGGCCTTAACTTGAACTGTGCCTGTAGTTTTCCATTTCCTCACTATGTTCCTCACAGTGGAAACCGACAGCTGAAATCTCTGAGAGCGCTTTTTGTATCCTTCCCCTAAAACATGACATTATACAATCTTTGTTTTCAAATCATTTGAGAGCAGTTTTGAGGTTCCCATGGTGCCACAATTCAAAGGAGATGCAAACAGGAGAAAAACTTGCTATCAATCCTTAGCCCTTTCTCACAATTGGATTCACCTGCGTTTGTGGGTCAAGGTTCAATGAGCTTAAAAATCCAACTTTGTGTACACTTTCTGTAAATTCTTTAGACTTCATTTTACTTCTTAAATATCACTGTGTCCATCTGCTATATAATATATTTTACTACAATTGCTAATCTGAACGACCTACGATTTATAAAGTAAAAGCATAAAAATAATCAGGGGTGCCCACATTTTTGTATACCACTGTATCTCCTGTTTTTTTTTTTTTTTTTTCTTTTTTTGTTTACTGTCTTATTACTTTACTTTGTGAAAATGTTTGTATGTGTTTCACTTTTATAGTTTGAGATTGTAAGCATCATCCAGATCTTTACAATGCCTTTGTGCAGCAAATGTAGTTTTCTAGCCATTTTAAAATGGTTCACAAGTTTTTTTTTTTAATGTTATATAGATTCTGGAAAACAAGGCCATGTGAGCATTTACCTATTTTTTAACTATTAACAAGTTGGCAAAGATAAAATAAGCCCGATATTCAATCACACATGTTGCTCCATGCTCTATGATATAAGTGAGGGAGTGTTAAATTTAAGTAAGCTTGACTCTATCCTGCTTTTAATCCATCTCTTATTTCAGTAAGCCTGTGTGGGTCTTAATGGGGTCGTCAGAGGTTTCATGTAATGAAGCACTGGGTTTAGGATTTTAGCTTAAAGCTTATTTTAAATAAAACTTGACTTTAAGAAATCTGATTGTATGTGTACATTTCTGACCATTGATAATAGTTCTTAACAAAGTCTGAATGAAGAAGGTAGCTGATACAATGGGTAATTAACCCTATGGACAAACGGCACACAGCGTCACGGTGACCTGACTAATGGCCTGATGAATTTTTAAGCACAGACGAGAGGGATAATGCAGTACTGATCCATTAGAGCTGGTTCTATATGTATGTGTGTGTGTTTGTGAGTGTGTGAGAGAGAGAGAGAGAGAGAGAGACACACAGAGAGAAAGTGAGAGAAAAAGCGGGAAAGACTGACTTTTATTTTTCCAAAAACAATCCTTTTTTTTAAAAAAAGACAAAAATATTTAAACACCTTAAAGTTATATAGAGGTGTAACTTAAATTATACATGGAAATTAGAGAAACTGCTTCATTCAAATCAACCGTGTGGAAGGATTTTGGGTCCCTGTGATTTCAGCAGGACTACAGCAGCGCGGATCGAACACGGGCGACCTGTCTACATGGTTCAACAGTTCATTCATTCATTTATTATTTTTTGCTTAATTCTTTACTAGGGTTGCGTGGGGTCCCCTTGCCCACTCAGCGGAGAGCGTTTCAAGCGCTGGGCAGATACACACAGGAAAGGGTGCCAATCCATCGCTGGGCACACACTCACTCACTCACACAGCATCACACACTATAGAGTTTACCTTGAATCCATGTTTTTAGACTGTGGGCGCAAACCGGGAAACCCGAAGGAACCCCATGCGGACACGGGGACAACATGGAATCTCCAGCCAGATCGGGATTTGAACCTGATTCCCTGTGCTGTGAGGCGAACGTGCTAACCACTAAGCCACCGTGCAACAGATATGAAGTACATTCCAGAGACCCTGCGATGTAGCGCATATTATATTATTTAAGGTTTAAGTTATAAGAGCCGTGGCATGATTCATATGCCGTAGTGGAGGAACCTGGTTTTAAGCATTTAATGAAAGTGCAAGAAAAAAAAGAAATCTGAGACTCCAACCCCCCCAAACCGAACCGAACCGAACCGAGACATTTGTGTTACACTTCTCATCCAATACAACCCAGTTTCATCAAATTACCTAATTATTTTACATGCATGTATATTTAGTGACATACAACATGATGCTATTTAATGAAATTTTTTGTTGCACATAAGTAATTAATAACTTGAACTAAACAATATATACGGTATATTAAATAAGTTATATTGATTCACACAATAGTTTGTATACTTTAGCAACAGAACATTAACTGTACTTTGTTATTTCAGTAAAGAGCAGAACACAGAATGGATAAAAGAGCAAAACTCAGTAAGGCACAGAAGCAACAATGGGTAACAACGACAAATCACAGCAGCTCAAACAAACAGCTACACACCTGCTGACACCAATGCATTTTCCCACCAAAATGCAATACAACTATGTTTGAGAAATATAGCTGTCTTCAGCTATCTGCACACATAGCACTCCTGGCTATAAGTTTATCTTTACACAAGGTGTGCGTGTGTGTTTGTGTGCGTGTGTGGGGGGGCGCATGTGTGATTGTGTGTGTGAGAGCGGGAGAGGGAGAGAAAGAAAGAGAGCATGTGTTTGTGTGCGTATGTGTGTGTTTCAGCAATAGCCCTGGCAAGTGTTACACATCCGAAACACATGCGGAACACGACTCAGTAAATGATGGCTGTGGGCAAACAGGGCAACTGTAAACTCTGTCTCTATAGATGACCTAAAGCAGTGGGTGATAGATATGTGTTTTGCTTTGCTGCTGGGAGAAGAGACTTGCTTATTTACACAGGGCACCTCTGGGTGAGAATAACACATACACACGTAGTTCTCTCAAATACACAGAAGAACATAAAACAATACGATCGGCAAAAAAAAGCGTTTTAGAAAAAAAAGATATACACATATACTATAAGGATAGAAGTACTGTAATGTCTACATATTATACCTATAACATTATATATATATATATTCCACTTTTGTAGTTATAACAATTTGCACTTTTTTAAAGAGGCTTTTTAAGAGACCTTGAAATGGGTTTTTTTGCCCATACTTCAAAGACAACTATAGAGGTCAGACACTAAAAGCTGGCCTACGTATAGGTAGCAGTGGCAAATTTTGTAGGGGTCCCATTGAAGCTCATGGAGCTGTCACCTTAGAGAAAAAAGTGCTACTACTGTTATATATATAGTACTATTTTTTAAATATCGAATTGTGCCGCATCAAGATGTCCTTCTCACTTATTAGTTGTATTTACTTGCTTGAGTTGAGTATAAGTGTGCAAACTGCTTATTCCTCTACTAGGATCCTGGTGGGGTTCCCCATGCCCATCCAGGGGAGAACATCTCAGACACTGGGCAGATACACCCAGGATAGGGCGCCCATCCATCGCTGGGCACACACTCACTCACACAGCCACACAAACAAACACATTATACGGGGCAATTTAGAACATTCAATTTACCTGGAATCCATGTTTTTGGACTGTGGGAGGAAACCGGAGAACCCGGAGAAAACCCACACAGACATGGAAGGACATGGAAACTCCACCCAGATCGGGATTCGAACCCGGGAATCCCCAGCGCTAAGAGGCGAACGTGTTAACCAGTAAACCAACGTGCCACTCTTATTTATGTAAATTATGGTGAAAAATAAGTATATCTACTAGTACTTGCCAACATTGGGATCCCTTCAGAGACGTGCTATATGTTGTTCTTAGTCATGGTTGCATATTTATACAGTCTGCTCAACAAAACGCTTACTGAATGATCACTTCTGGAGTTTATGGTGATGATGCCAAAATAGGACCGGTAACGTTACACTGGGGAAGGTCTCAATTACGCAGTGTATGCTACGCTGTGGGTCGGCTAGTTTACAATAAGTTAGTTTACGGCTAGTTTACACACAACCTCGAGTGCATTATTGCTTTTATAAAATGGATACAAACACACAATGATAAAAAAAACATGATTTGATTCATAAATGCGTTTAGTGAAAGTAAAATCATTAATAATAAGACATAATCTAATCTGATTTTTAAACTGAACGCTGATCGCTGAGTAACAGGTTTCACTGACAATATTTGGTCATTTAACAGACGCTTTTATCCAAAGCGACTTACAAATGTCCCAATTTAATTGGGGTCAAAACACTGGGTTACATAAAGACTCCCTGAAGCAATTAGGGTTAAGGGCCTTGCTCAAGGGCCCACATTGGTAATTTCAGTGGACCTGGGATGTGAACCCTCAACTTTTGGATTTATAATCCAACGCCTAACCACTAAGCAACCACTCCCAATCAAATACTGTTATCTAGTGGCCAAATTACAAAATGCAGTTCATAAAAAAACATCAGGAAAATAATGTATTGTACATCGCGCATTGATACGAATGTGAAGCGCTCAAGGGTGTGTGTTGCCAATGTCACGGCTGGACAAACGGCTCAGCCAATTAGATTTAAGGAACAGAACTGCTCGCTTTATAATTAAAAACATCATAATGCACAAATCAGGCTCCACAGTATCTGAGTGAACTCATTCAATTATATAAACCAAGACGTGAACTCCGCTCTCAGAGTGCTGG
>JAOUQT010000007.1:313267-325164 GCA_025769995.1 Xyliphius kryptos | reverse complement strand
AAAAAAAAAGAACACAAACAAAAAAAAAAAAAAAAAAAAAAAAAAAAAGAACACAAACAAAAAAATGATAAACATGGGGTATGAGTCATTCAAAAATACCAAGATGACATAAGCATGGGAAATTTATGGGTGCCATTTCTTTTATTGAAGATGTTCTGCATCTGCGTAACGCAGTTCACCTCAAATAAAAGAAGCCACTCGGATGGTGAACCACATACAATGAAATGGAGAACAAAAAACAGTACACGTGTTCTTATTACAGCGTTCACTTGGCGTGTAGTGAATAAGGCATGCACTTATTTAAAATTAGCCAACATGTGTAGTTGAATATTGCTTAAAAACAGTCCCCACAAGTTTTATTCCTCTTATACCACAGTAATTGGGTAACTATAATTAATAACACTATCAAGTGTCACGTTTAATACCGGAAAAGGCACATGAAAGGAGTTGGTCCCTGATATGTCCCTCAAGTAGTAATGGTTCTTCCATAACCAGTGCCCATGTTCAAGCAAATAATAAAATGCATGTCATCAGTTTAGCAAACCACAGGTCTGCTATCATTTTAGGAACCTCCTCCTGTAGTACAGAATTTTGTTAAGATGCTGACACTTGATGTATTAAACAAAACACAGTTTCTGCAGGTATCAGCAAGTCTAATTTAATGTTTCTTAATTTAAATCTATCTATCTATCAACATACTTTATTATTTTCTTAATCTCTTTTTTACCTTTTCTATCCACTGTAACTTACTGCTGAGAATGTGAATTTCCCCACTGTGGGACAAATAAAGGCTCATCTTATCTTATAACTGGACATGAATATGTATTAGTTATTTATTTTTTGTAGACTGGTTAAAGACAAGTTAAAATAGCCCAGCATTGTGATCTGAAGAAATCAGTTTGTTCTTGAAGTACGAGGGCAAATATTATTATAATGGTTCTGTTCTTGCCACATGTAAAAGACTGAGAGATTTGCGAATAAGAAAGCATGGACACCAACAACTCTGAAATAGCTTCATTACATGCAGATGAGATTTTAAATAAAATTCTCTGCAGAAACGGTTTGATATTTTATACAAAATACACCGCTTACACAAATTAAAATGAGTCTCTTATTAGAAAATGTACAACTGCTGACCATTGGGAATAGAGAACTCGGAAGCTGTGGTACAGAACTCACGGCAGATTGAAAACAATAGTAATAAGCCTGTACTTGTGACGAGTTTGAATAAACTGATGTTAAAACATGCAGCACATGACAAAAATGAGTTTATATTTCTATGAACACATTCATTTCATACCAGTATTATCAGTCAGCAAGATATACACAAGAGACTTGGAAATAAAAGAGGCAATTGTTAGATGATTGCAAGATTCTATACTTTCCCAAGAGTTACTATAATCTATATTGTGCTTTTTTTAAGAACTAAAAACTCCCCAAAAATCACAGAGCTTTGTATATCCTTAGTTTCCATGATGAGGAAAAAGATTGCACAAGCAATCAGGATTATATTCCATTGGGAAAACCCACAACCCCCCCCCCTAATTGTTAAACTTCCAACAGTTAGTCTTCTCCATTTTTTTCTGCATCTCATAATTGAGTTACATATTGTCTAGTAATATTTATAAAAGCCAAGGTCATACAGGAGACATGGACCAAAGGAAACACAGCAGTTACTAAACTAATGGGAACATGGCCACCTCTATTGAGGATGATGGAACATCATGATGTACTAGACAGATAGTGTGTTTTTCTTTTTATTTATTTAACGTCTTTTTAGCATCAAAGACCATTTAATGATGAGAGCAAGGGTACATCTACGCACTAGTTTACATCCATACATAGTACACAAGTCATAGACAATTTAGTATCCCCAATTCACCTTCATACGAAACCGGAGTAAACCCCACTAGAAAATGAAACTTCATCTTCATTCTGTAAGCTGACAGCACTACCGTGGCACCACAGTGCCACCGGACAAGTAATAACCAATTTTATCTAGGTAACCTAGATATTAATCCACAAATATTAACTCTTACTTACTAGAGAGAATTATAAATTGAGATGCATCAGCCACAAATTACAGAAATGAGCTGAAGCAAGGCAGATCAATAAAACACTTATTTCATGCTCAGTATCTTGCCGCTGTATTGCGCATAGCAACGGAAACATGGGGCATTGAGCAAAACTAAAAAGAAAAGAGAAAAGAAGTGAAACTACTCATGTTCACAAAGAGTGTGCCATGTGCAGAATCAGCAAAAAACTTTCAAATGGACCAGCAGCTGGAGAGCAATTATTTTGCGGCCCATAATTAACATTAACCTTAACCATAGTAACCAAAATTGCAGATTGTCTCAGAGTAAAACGGAATTACTATGTAAAAACTAAACACTCGATCCGAATTCAGTATGACTCTAGAAAAAGACTGCAACACACACCTTTCTTATTGCAAAGGAAGGAACATAAAAGAGGTGCCATCTTCTATACACTAAAATGCATCATTATCACAAAAGCAGAGGTACAGGGAGATTCACTTGAACAAGGCACAGAAAACACACATTTAGCTAACTTGAGCATATTTTGTTCAGTCTAAGGAAGTGCAGAAATAGGACATCACTATTTTAAGTTTAAAAAATATTATTTTTCCCCTCTCGTGTTGAAAGTAAAACGAATTTACCCATTTACTGTTATTAATTTGGCTTAATCACCTAACAAATTTTAATACAAAACAAAATATATATATATATATTAACACCAGGACTCTTACTAGCACATACCATGGCCACAAGTGTATGAATGCTTCAAGTTAAATGTAATCCAACACAAGCCACAGTTTTTTAAATTTCTTATTGTTTTTGATTATGCCTAACCATTTTCTTCTCTGCTATAACTCACACTCAGGTAGACACGCTACTACAGAGAGAGTGCCAAGCCTGACCTCGTCTTCGAAACCCGCTTGATGTACCCAGTAAATACTAAACACTCCTTCACAGACACTGTGGCTCCCCAATTCATCACTGACTGTGGAAACTTTAAACTAGACCTCAATTGACATGAATTCCGTGCTTCTCCTCGCTTCCTGATACCTTGATTTCCTAAGGAAGTGCAAAATGTACTTATCATAGAACTGAACTGACCACTCGGCAGCCGTCCATTCCTTTTGTCTTCAGACGCTTCTGATGCTGTACTTTGTTTAAAAGTAGCTAATGTCTTATGTAGCATATGTCTTTGCACGGTGGTTCTTAAAGTGGCTTTGTGAATCTTCTCTACATTTTTAAATGGGTTTTGTTTCACAATCCTCTACTACATCTTTTCCTTCTCTTTGCCTTTCTATTAATGCTCATGTATACATGGCTTGGTGAACAGCCAGCCTCTTTAGCAATGATCTTTTGTGTCTTGTGCAAGGTGGTTGTCTTTTGGACAACTCTCAAATCAGCATTCTTCCCCATGATTGTGGGGCCTACAGAACTAGATTGCGGGACCATTTAAAGGCAGTTTCCAGTGTTTTGAGTTTTGAAGAAACCTCCACCAATCATATCTTGGACACATTCTAACCCTTAAGAACTTGATATCATTATATCACACATCCCTAGTTCAGTCCATCATAGATATTTTAATACATTACAGAATTCTGTAAATATGTGTGTATTAACTGAATTAATATGTAATACAATGGAACAATTGGGCTTTGGTACATCATTTCCTCTGAGAAAACCCTTAAAAGAGCCTATAGTTCGGGTGCCATGCAATTATTTATAAATATGTAGAGGTATGTAGCATATTTTTGGCTCAGATTGCCTCACCCTATTAGGAGTCACATTATATCTGGTGCCTCTTTCGAGCAAATCTCTCCGTATATCACACACAAAGCCTCCGATTTCTCATATTCGGGTTCAAGGTTTATGAACAGCTCTAATTCCTAACTATTTTAAATCTTACACACTTCACTCAAAGCCTTTCCTACATATCACACATGACTGCAGAAAGATAAAACTGCAGATTATTACAAAATTACCCACACCCACACCAAAACGTACAGCAACATTATCTGCAGGCATTCCAGAGGTTAAAACCACTTGAAACACAGCTCTAAACAAGAATCAGGACTTCGATAAAACCCAGAAGGTGTCTTATCAATAGCTCCTGATAGGATAACTTGTCTATACAAAGCTACTTGAGATGTCGAAATTGTTAGTATCCATGCCAGTTCCTAACAATGCAGAACTTTTCCATGATCCAGGGTCATGTTCTTAAGATGGGGGATATTGATTAATGCAGTCTCTTGCTCGAGTTACGTCTTTTGGGTTTTTTTTTTCTTTATAAAGAAGAGAAAACTTCAGAATGAATCATTTCAGAAAGGGTTTCTAGCATATAGCTTTCTTTTTTTAATTCAAATAACTGTTCTTATATTTGTGCTCTACTATCCATGAAATCCCTTGTGTAAAGTTGAATTATGCCAACATTAAACCTCAAGAAATCCTCTCTTCTTAACAAGCCAAAATAAGAACACACACTTGAGCAGCTTAAAATTACTCTTCATAATTCATAAGCAAATCTGGGCCATGCCTTGGATAATATAATGAGTTAATTGCATTTTTAAAAAGCAACCAACCATAACATGTCTAATTTGTTAAGATTTCAATATTCAAAACAACTAGCCTGACAGACGACTAGAGATAAAAATCAACATGTCTGTATTCTGCAGTTGGAAACTGTTTCTCACCCCCATTAAGGCCCATTTATGCACAACATTAAATACTGTGTAGATTCATACAGAATTTGGACAAACATCTATAAGCTTACAGATGCGGATGAGACAAATCAATGCCATTGGAACCCACTGGGGCAGTGCAAGATGCGACCACTTCCATATTGACACAACAAAGATGAAATGGCAGAACTTTTTGTTGCGAGAGTTGGTTAGAACTTTTAATCATTTAAATGATGTAACTTCGCCAGGACACAGGGACAAACATGTTACAAAAGACAAGTGAATAAAATTCCTCGTCCAACAGAAGCAAAAGTATTTAATAGCCTCACAGAACACAGCCGTCTAATACACTGCCTTTTCCGTTGTTTCTGAACCAAGTCCAGAACTACAAGCTCCTCCTTGTGGTCATGTTTGATATTTACTCCAAACTGCCCTCTGCTGGATGTCTTGATCACCCATGTCAACGGAGCTGACGTGATTATGCATGTGGGCAGTGACGATTATGTAGCTTGAAGCGAACGCATACATTTCCATACGCAGAGGGAGTATAAAATGAGCCTTTAGAGGAGTGATGCAATATCCTGTCTGCTCAGAAGTTAATGCCGTCTGCCCGTTGTTAATACTGACCATTCCATACTCCATTACTCCTCCTTCCTTCAAGAGTAATTGATGGAATTGTGCACCCCATACAGTCTGCATCCTCAGCAGAATTATTAAAGGGTATGAACCCAGGGCCTTAATACCAGCACACAGAAGCACCCAGACAGCAGAGTGATCGTGTTACAATCAATAGGCTTCAGAAATGCAACCCCATCACTCTGGCGAGGCGCACTCTTGCATCCCTGCACTCACTAGAGGCATGTCTGCAGATACATTATCTGTGCTGCTTCTCAGAGGACCTGCATTGAATTGTCGGGACTTCCAGAAACTCTGGCCGGAAGTCACTTTGCGGCAGATAAGGATTTGTTTTCCTAAAATAGGGCAAGCAAAAACAACAAAGCCTGAAATAGAATGCAGTTTTTATACAGTAAGAGATTAGAAGATTAACGGCACTGAAACCAGTAAAGATCTACATGTCAAACCTACACACACTGACAATCCACCTCCACTCTTCCTACAGCTGAATACATCTCAACAACGCCTTCAAGTGTAAATCAGGAGAATTAATCATATGTTTGTCATATAGAAGCAGTTAAAAATAACCATTATGCCACCCAACAGACTCCATGAATCAAACTGATCAGGTTTTGATCACCATGAACTGTGTTCTGACAACAATATAAATAAAGAAATCTTTGCAAGTGTCATGACAATAGCTATGTTGACATGCGCAAAATGTCCTAATCAGATTAAAAATAAGGGATTGGAAATTAAATAATCCGAATATAACCAAGCTTTGTTCGGAATAGCAGCATTGACATGCGCACTGGTGTAATTTTCCTAAAAGAAGCACAGAAAAATCTGTATCTCCGCCTTCGCTATAAACAAACCACTAATCGCGGAATTGGCACACATGCGCAGTCGGGTTATTTTTCAGTCAGATTAAGTGTGTACATGGACGATTTTCGAAATAAGGATCGGCATAAACCATCCCTCTTGTTCGGAATACATTTTCATTCCGACGGAGCTTAATCCGATCAGAATCTTCCGAATGACATGTTTATATGACGCATTTTTATTCCGATCGACCCTTTATTCCCAATATTTATGTCCATGTAAACATAGCTATTGTGACCGTTGTTATACACCAAGATTTTTTTTTTCCTTATCCAGATTTTTATTTTAAATGAATGGTGGAATTCAGACTGTTACAGAGACAACTGACGTCTTTAGACATTCCCACCAATCTTCAAGGTCAGAAGAGCGATTAGAACAGAAAACATGCACTGGCAGCAAAATTTCCCACCTTGTAAAACCAGATCTCCAGAGAATGACCCCAAACGACTCAAAATATGAACTCGACGCTCTGTGCCGGACTGTTAGAATTAGTACATCCTCATTATTTACCTTGTATGACTAAAACATAGATAATACATTTAATACTTTGCTCATTAGGTTATGCGCTTCGAGATCAGTGGGAAGTAGATGAATGATTTAAGGATTCATCCATTTCTCATTTCTGCCCAGTGTGATTTTATATTTCTTGTGAAAAAAAAGATCCATATGCGTAGATATATTTACATTTCTTAGAATTCTTTACTGGATCACAACTGCAGATAATTTCACAATCAAACAGGACAAAATACGACGTACCACAAAAACAGCGGTGATAAAAAGTCAGACGCAGAACTGTTTTCATAAAATACAAGGTTTCAATTTGTTGCGTCTAAGCAGGTTAGAGCCACCGTTTTCTCACATTACTGATCGACATCACTAGAGGTTTACGTCAATCACTGTGTAAGCGTGAAGGTTTAAGCTTCACAAGGCACAAATGAGATGGAATGGAAGTTTGATGTTTGAAAATTAAAAAGAAATTCCAACTCATACTTGAACTGAAGTTAGCATGAAGCAATGGAATAGACATAAAGCAAATGAATAAAAAATAAGCAATCCTAATTTCAGGAAATGTCAGAACCTCTTATTTAAATACTCGTGCTGAACACATTTCCTGATCGATCTGTGCAACTCTCCTATCTGCAATCAAGCAAAGAAACTGCATGATAAGCTGGGAGTGAGCAGGGCTTTGGCGTGGGAAGATGTACATGTATGTAATCTTTAGCGCTGGCGTACCTGGGTATGGTCACACATTTGGTGTTGATGTTCTGTGTGGTGATGGCTTTCTCCAGTTCATCCAGCTGGCCTGTCTTCTTCAGTTTCTTCACCAGACTCTTGACAGCCTTCTCGCACCACTTCTCCTCCTGACCATTCTGCTCTCCGCCACCTGCTCCACCTGAGCCATTCGCAGTCTTCTTCCAGCCCAATAGGCGTTTTACCACTGGGGGTGTGAATGGCAAGATGGAGGACATCCTCTAGGAGTGCTTTGGGTTTTGCCAAGTAATGCAGGACAATTTTTTTTTGGGGGGGATGATTAAATGAGACAAATCCGCTTCCCCAAGGAGGCTTTGGGAAAGAAGGCCACCAGCCCAATGTGGCCTAGAGGCCCAGAGAGAATGTAAGTTGGGGTGTAGGAGCAGGAGGGGCACTTAGGAGTTGGAACAGGGAAAGGAGTGTGTGGCTGAGGAGTTACCTGTGAAAAGAAAAACAGAAATCAAACAAGACTGATGACAGACCAAGAGAAAAACACAGGCTCAAGTGGATTAGACAGGAACTGTTTTCAGAGAACGCATGCAAGGAAAGAAAAAAATATATGTTACAGTATAACATTTATTACAAAAGCCATTTTTAGGCAAATCACACATAAAAGAGGACAAACACACTGTAACATGATGTGAAAAGAGTCCAAATTATTTCAGATGGATATACATGAATGACCTGTATTTGAAAATGTGCATTTGTTTGATTTGTGAATCACCTTGTGACTTGATATAGAAAGGTGCTATATCAAAGATTACTCACATTCTACACATAAATAAAAACATAATATAAATATTAAGATAAACAGCTATGTATTCACATAGGAAATAAAACAATAATTATTCCAGGAAGATTTCTGAATTAGTTACATTCACGAACATCTTTTTGTCCAGAAGCAACTCCTGGGAAGATTCACCCACCATGAACTGTCATTTACAGATAAGACAAACAAAAGTTCCAGTGATAGAAGGCATGCAAGGTTTTCTTCTAGAATCATTCCCAAGTTAAAAGCAGAGACGCAGGCTGATATGAGAAGAAGAAAGCAGAGGAAGAGCCCAGTGTTAAAAGAAGCCGGTAATTTTTTTTTGTGTTCAATGCTCCAGTGTCATTGTTGCTGCACTATAATTTCACATGGATGCTGAGAGCTTGGCTTTAGCTTTCTATTATAAAATCATCAGGTAGCACTTGATTAAAAATGTGCCATATATTTTATTTATATTTAGTAGTCTCACACACACACAAATACACATTCATTGACTTTCGCTTAATCCACAATGGGTCGCAGGCCAGCCGGTGCCCACCTGGCAACTCTGGGTGCAAGAGCAGGAATAACCTCTCAATCATAAGGCACACATACTTGCACAGTCACACACACACAATCAAAAACTAACGGAGGATTTAGAGACACCAATTAACTCAGCATGCATGCAGGAATAAACCGGAGCAACTGGAGAAAGCCTGTGCGCACACATTGAGAACATGTGCAGAAATTTCCCACGTCGTCCCACCAGGGGATCAAACCCAGGTCCTTCTTGCCCACAGCACCGCTGTACCATCCACCCACACACAAAATAGCCAAGTGTCATAATTCCAACTAGTTAATCTTGGTGAAAATAACAGGCAGAGGAAACAGCACTAGTTATACTTATTAAATTGGATCCATTTCATCCAGAATCATGTTAAGCTACAGCTACAGCTACATTTAATGCAGCATATTACATTTTCTCACACACAACTGGAAGGTGGCACATGATCACAGATAAAGCGCCATAAATTGGTGTTAGAATAATCAACTCTAGATAAATGATTAAGCTGTCCACTGTACAGCAGAGGGTAACATTTACCAGCTACTGGTAAGCAAAGCAACTTTGACTGCAGATTGCAGGGACATGATTTGACATCCAGCTGGAGGGGACACAGCAGCCAGTCAGCGTGTCTGAGGCAGGAGGTGACGCTCGAACTGTCTGCATGCTGGACCAGTATTGGCAATACCTACAGGCAAATTTCACTGTATCAGACCCATGGCACTGTCTAATCCTGCAACTAAAACAGCTTATTGCTTGCTTAATGTTATCTTTAGCGTCAATGACTATTTTAAGCGACAGGAACACAAGTTTCATCTCATACACAAGTCACACACAATAAAATAATAATAGATACTTTATTGATCCCCGTAGGGAAATCAATTCCCAGCTGTGTGCTGGCCCCCTGATGAGGCGCATGGTGAGTTATACACAAGTTACACACATCTAAAACACAAGTGAATGACAATTCAGCATTGCCAATTCACCTAGCATGCATGTCATTGGACTGTGGGTGGAAACCGGAGTACCCGGAGTAAACACACGCAAAAACGGGCAGAACATGCAAACTTCACATAGAAATCTCCCGGGTCGCGTTACCCGGGGGTCGATCCCGGGTCCTTTTTGCTGTAACGGGAAAAGCAATCAAAAAGAAATGTGTAACAATGAACAGAAAACAGGCCCCATGCTGAAGCAGCGCTAGCTACCGGTCAAGTAATTATTATTGGTACCATTTTATTCAAGTTCGCAAATTCCTTACCTCAGGTAAATGTTTATAATCAGCAGGATGTATACAGCAGCTGCGTGAACCTCTGGAGCAAGTCGATCCTGCGAGCGGTGAGGATGCTACAACAGCTACAATGAAACAAACCCGGAGCATGAATGCAGCAACAACCGGACGCGATTCTACACAGCCCGTGTTACGTTTTTGGTTTTGTATATTAGATTATATATTTTCTATACTACATTTACAAAAGCACGAGCCGTCGTTAGTAATCAGTCAGAACGCTGTGTGTTCGGTAATGATTGGGTTATAAACCCTGGCCATTATCAACAGCGAAGACCGCTAGCAGGGCTCTGCTACTTTGTTTGACAGAAAAATAAACAGGTTAGAGACGTGTTTGCAGCCAGTTTATCTCTCTGCACATAGGCGGTGATGTTTTATTTTTAACTTACCTTAACATAAATACGTATAGGAATTCAAACCCTTCCAGTCAACACAGAGAAAAGTATCATAAGTATATACAAATAAAAACGAGTTTAGATTGTATTTTCCTTCCCCGTAGACAAATTACAGCGCCATTCGACGGCCTCTCTCTCATACTCTCACACAACCTAACATTAATGCGCGCAGCACGAAAGTTTTCCGCCCACTAACCCTCCCTCAGTTTCTTATTGGTTGAAACAAAAACCTATTCTGGACGCCGTAAAGCCGTGTAGCCAATATTATATATCTGTAACCCATTATTTACTATTCGTTTGGCTTAAATATATGTCAATCACGTACAACGTCAAACGTATGCAAATCATTATTAAATTCTATTGGCTAATCATAGTCATATCGATGTTTGTTTAATTTGCATGATGAGGCTTGTTATTGCTCAATGTGTCTATCTATCTACTGACGTCATCATACAACTAAACGGAATAGGGATAGGGCGAGCTTTTTGGGTTAGAGCCGTCAAAAATGGATAACGTATTCATCCGCCATTCAACAAAGGAGAATAACTAGGGCTTAGCTTTATTTTTTGTTGTTGTTTACATGCAGCAAGTTCATAAACAGTGGTATCTATTTAAACACGTCTACATTTAAAATGTTAACATTCATGGAAAGTTTTTTTGTTAAACGCTGCCTAATTATATATTTTCACAAGTGATGCCAGTTGCATTTAGTAATAATTTGATGACATTGATCACAAGACGTTTAGTATTATTATTATAAAACTTATACTAATTAATTTAAGTACATAAAACTGTTTCAAATTCAACATTGGTAGCAATCATTCATATCCCTGACTGTTATAATGTTCGGGTTGCCAGATTTCATTAAATATGTGGAAATCCTGCACATTTGAGACTTGTTTTGAATTGACCAATTTACTAATTACACACTTTTTTTACATCGTGCTTAAATCCATATGTTAAATAATATAAATAATTTATAAATAAATTTATAAATAAATCTGAAATGGTCAGAATCATAGTCACCTCACAGCAAGAAAGATCCGTGTTTAATCCCTTGGTGAGGCAACCTAGGAAATTTCTCTTTGGAGTTCTCTTGGAGTTCTCTTTGGAGTTCTCTTTGGAGTTCTCTTTCTACAGAGGAGTCATCGAGAGCATCCAAAGCAGCGCCATCACTGTCTGGTTTGGGAACTGCACTGTATCAGATCGTGAGTCCCTCCAGCAGATAGTGAAGACAGCTCAGAAGATTATCTCCCCTCCATCACGGACATTTATACCACACGCTGCACCCGCAAAGCACTCAAGATTGTGGGTGACTATAGACACCCATCACACACACTCTTCAACCTTCTGCCGTGTGGAAAAAGGTATCGAAGCATTCGAGCCCTCACATCTAGACTCTGGAACAGTTTTTTCCCTCAGGCGATCAGACTCCTCAACAATCGGAG
>JAOUQT010000007.1:279733-303724 GCA_025769995.1 Xyliphius kryptos | reverse complement strand
AGATGTTCTCCCCTGGATGGGCATGGGGAACCCCACCACGACCCTCATAGAGGAATAAGCGGAAGATAATGGATGGACAACTTAAGGTACAATTCCACCTTTAAAGTGTGTTATGACTATGTGTGTTCTACAGATCACACACAGGTCATTAGGTCTTACTCTGATGATAACCTGTAGATTTTGTGACAAAGACAAATCGCTGTAGTTGTACATCAAAGCAGTGGTTATCGACATGTGCCTACTTGATGACACGGAGAAGGAGTCCGGCATGCAATGAAAACAGGTCAGGCCAAAGCAGCAGTGTTAGGCTGCTAACAAGAACACAATGTGGGTTCTTATTTCAGAAGGGGGAATAAGAGAACTGTAAAGACTCCATACCTCAGGGAGATGCTCTCAGGGTGAGGAGGTCTCTGTGTGATGGCTGCATGAAACCGTGAGACTGATGCTGCTGCTGCTCCAGGCGGCTACAAGGAAACAAACTCGAGCATAAATGCACCTCCAAATGGACGGAGCGAACACAATGTAGGCGTGAGGCTTTACAAATCACACAAACAAACAGCTGGCTGAGAGAACTACACAGAGATCCACCATTATCGGCATTCTAACAGAGGAACCGCTAGTGAGGCTAGGCTACTTTGTTTGACAGAAAAATAAACCGGTTCCGGACGTGTTGGCAATGTATCGCCAATATATCGTGGTGCACAAAACTCACCTTAACCGTATGCGAATTCGAACAGCGTTTAGACAATATATACGACATAAAAAATAAAAAGTCTCCTTTCCCTGTTAGCAAAGTACACCAACGGCCTCTCAAGACAGCCAACCTACCCTTAATACTCGCAACGCGATCCTTTCCCGCCCATTAACCCGCCTCCGTGGTCTGATTGGCTGACCTGAGCCTACGCGCTAAATCCCATGACGATATTACATGCACTGGGTTTTGTATGCAAAGTCTCCGACGACACCGATTGGACAATCCACTCCGTCTTGCAGACGGATTCCAGTTCGTTAGCCGGGGTTGGTTCAGGGCCCTGTCCATCACCCAGCTCCACAATAGCGCCGAGCCAAAGAGAGGTGGGGCGACTACAAGTGGCGTAGGTCCTGTGTTCATCCGCCGCTCAACAAAGAAGAGTAAATAGGACCAGTGAAATGGCCGTGTGGACTCGAATTAAACTCGGATTTTCCTGTTTGCATTCTACTGGGGCACGTGTGGTTGAAATATTCATAAGCTACCTGAAGTTTACGTCTGTAAAGAATTACACTGTAAAAAAAAAATTAAGGGAACACAAACAACCCATCCGCCACCTTATCAGGAGCATGTCCAGGCGTTGTAGAGATTTCCTACAGGCACGTGGAGGACATACACACTACTGAGGCTTATTTGAATTTGTCTTGAGGAATTTCCACTGAAGTTGGATCAGCCGGTCATTTTAAGTAGGATTCCAAATCCAGACCTCCATGAGATCATCATTTTCATTAGATTTTGATCTTATTTTGTTCTCAATGCATTCCACTATCTACTCAATAAAGATTTTCAACTGAAATATTCTATTCATTGTGTTATTCTGGTGTTTCCCTTTTTTTTGCGCAGTGACTGTTGGTCTCAAATTATAAAACTAAAGAAACTGTATGGAAATAAACAATAATAATAAAAAAAAATATGTAGTTGAGTTATCAACTCAATTCAAAGCTTTATTACCATGACAAACAATTAAATATGTATTCTGCCAAAGCAGAATTCCAAAATGTTAAATAAAATAGACAAATAAACATGTACACAAATGTCACTAAATGTAGAAGTTGGTCAATTCAACTACTAATATATTCATTCATTCCTAATCTTCCACTTAATCCTCTACTAGGGTCGTGATGGGGTTTCCCATTCCCATCCAAGGGAGGAAAATATTGAGATAGCATGCCTCGGTGTGGGGATACAGCAGGGATGACGCAGGGGGTGACTTCTTTAAAAAGTTGAAAAAAAGACCAAATTCATTCATTATTTTCCGCTTTTCCTCTACTGGAGCCGTTGGGGGTGGGGGTGGGGGCTCCCCATGCCCATACAGGGGAGAACGTTTCAGGCGCTTGGCAGATATATACACTGACTCATAATTCTCACACATTCCGCATACTCACAAGGCTTAAATCTGCCATTGTGATTCCCTATCATGTCCTTGGATAAACTTTTTTTTCTCACCTTCATACGATGGTTTGTTCAATATCACCGACGAATGCAAGACCCTGGGTCACATCAGGGTCTTCCCACGAACCTTCAAGGCTGAAATTTGTTACCGTGATTGCCTACCACGTCCTTGGAAACAGATTCTTGCTTTCCGATGTTTAACTGAAATCAACTGCATGGACAGCATAGTCACAACTCACGCTATATTTATTCCACATATTCATTTCAGATTTTTAATTGCCACATGCCTCACTCTATAATAATATAATATAAACTCCAAAGCCATCACTCATTCAAAAACAACTGCATTTCATTATTCACATTACCAAGTTCCCCACGGTACAAAACATTTTGGTAAGTGGTTATTAGTTTCTTAGTGTAATTTTAAATAAATTAGTCGTTGGTTGTTTCATTAACAGTTAAACATTTAGCAATTTTATGTCAAACGTGGTTGTAATCTAAGCAAAGGTGTGGTGGGAAACACACACACACACACACACACACACACACACACACACACACAAACAAACAGGCGTTCGACTATATCCATCTACCCATCCATTATCTTCAGCTTAATCCTATTCTAGGTTTCTGCTGGGCAGATACACCCAGGACATGGTGTCAATCTATAGCTGGGCGCACACACACACACACACACACACACACACACACACACACTCATACACACTATATGTAGATATATAAAAATATATTGTCCATGTTGCCTGGTGCTTAGTAGGCTTGAGCATAGCTTTCATTGTGTTTACCATGTTTTGGAAGCAACAGCAAATACAGAAGATATAGTGTTTCAAAATAAAAAGGCATCCAGTATTAGCTTTCTGATATAATTTCATTTTGCCTTTTGGGAAAATTTCACTGCATTCATAGCAAATCCTTTTTACTGCATTCCATCCACCCATTAAATACAAACTACCTATAATTTTGCACTTTTATAGCTTTGAAAATCTTTCAAGAGAAAATATTAATAACGCACATTCCCTGAGCCTGACACAGTAACAAGTAACCTCACAGGTGTGAGCTACATACAGGTCATTTTCATAATTTTAATGCAATCCTTTTCCAGGTGTGCAGAGGACGTCTGTATGAAATTAATCTTCTTGACCTATCTACTGACTCCACAGTCTTTCTGCCTCAGTTACTATGTGAGGTTTATTTTTAACTAACAATTTCATGGTTTTAGGTATATTTTTGGAAAATTAATCACCTGTCCCTGTTAATTAATTGAAAATAAATTGAAGTTACTGTTATGGGGGCGGTGCGGTGTCCGTGTGCGTTTCCTCCAGGTATATAACTGAATTGATAGTAAATTCTCCTGAACTTGAACTTATAATCTTGATTATTTCTAAGACAATAATCATACCATCACAATCTGTAATCGTCTCATCCCTTACCACTATACCCCGTGACGCCCGCAGCGTTTTCAAGAAACAACAATTGATTAATGATTATAATTAAAAATTCTGCTTTAGCCACATAATCACTCAGCACATAAAACATAACCTTTATATTTGTCTGGGCTCTAATAATCATGTGACTAAAGACTTGCATCCCAAACATTTCCTGTGGTGGTAGATAGAATATCTCAATTAATTTTTAAAGCCATCTTCATGCTCATTGAGGAATGATGAGGAAAACATGGAAAAGCAAAACGATTGGCCAGATTTTATCTATTGCAAATTAGATTCCCAACATATTTACGTTACCCAGCCAAACGTGGTCAAGAGCACAAACACCTAACCAATCTCAGATCGGGTTTCCCCCAAAACAATAATAAGGCTGCAAAATCAGCATTGACTGACTATTTAGAGTGAAGTCTGTATCAAAATGTGCATTATTTAATGATATTTCATGAATATCTTTTATTATATGTCACATATTAGTTCATATTTCCAAAAAATGGAAATATGAATAGCATATTATCACAGGGACCCAATGATGAAAATCACAAAACTACTATTATTCAAAATGTATTTCTCAAATAAATTTCTCAAATTTATGATTCAGGACTATATTTAGGACAATTTCAGGATCAATATTTGCATTCAGTATTGGGGCCAATGGAAATAGGTATTTAAGGTATCAAACATTGTGTAGTATATTTAAATACTTTACAATCATTAAGAGTCAGTCTACAGTCATTGTTCATTGTTCAACATACCTATTGAATTCAGTGAAAATGCGATCCACATGGTGAATTATGGTTGGAAAACTATGGATTAGCAAAGTTTATGCAAATTAATGTGTCTGTCGCATTGCATTCAGCCATTCTGGGTGGTTAGATTTTTAATGCAAAATAAATGGGTTTCATAGAAATCCTCACCATCTGAGAGGAAATTGAGTATATATATTTGTTATTGGTGGCAATAAATAGAAGCTGGGTGGTTGGGTGAAATTTTAGGGTAGTGAAAGTATGCCACATGCTCAAAGCAGTTTCTTTGGTGGGTGGCTGGAGTATTACAGACCCAACCATATGAGTGGTTCAAATCATATGATTCAAGTCTATTTATTTATACAGCACTTTTTACAATAGTGCATTGTTTCAGTGCACAGTGCTCCAAGCCTGAACCCCCAAAGAACTAGCCGAATTGACAGAAAACAGAAAACTTCCTGGTCTTTGTTTTGTTTTAAAAAAGAAGAAACATTGTGAGAACCAAGGCTCTGTGCAGGACCCGTCCACAACGGGCGGTGTTAACAATGTAAGACAAATTACAAGTACAAATTATAAATTTATTTAAGTGTCCATTAAAAATAGATTTAGTTAAATCATTAAGTGGTAAAATATTTGATTCTTTTTAAAAGAGAGAGCCTAATGGTCTTTTCAGTAACATCCTGGTAGGAATGCAAATTCACTGGTCCAAATAGAAATCAGGTGTCACCAGAGTCAAGTGTGCAATGTCAACAAAGGTCCATTTAAATGAGTTCTTTCATCAAAGTCTCTTTGATCCTCAGAGAAGATAAAAGTGCGCTAAGGTCATTATTCTGGCAGTGTAGTAAATAAGGAGTTTCCATGTTTCCATAGATTGGTGCATCTGCCCAGCACCCGAGATGTTCTCCCCTGGATAGACATGGGGAACCCCAACATGACTCTAGTAGAGAAATAAGCAGCAGATAATGGATGGATGGATATACTCTGTAGCTGTACTTGAGTTTAAGTTTCTTTTATTTTCAAATAATTTCAAAATTACCAATGGTTCTGTCCATGGATGTTCTGTATGTCTGATGTTGGACTGATTTGAATTTCTGTTCATTTCTGATTCATTCAAATAAAACTTTGAAGTTTCTTTCTTTCCTTTTTCCATGGTTATACTTCTATAGTTGGATGATTTTGTTGAGGACATTTTATATTTACCCAGTAATTTAAAGCCAACTGCTCTGTCCTGATATTTAGTGGTGGTTCTCCAAGTTTTTCAGATTTTTTTTGGGCACTTAAACCTGTATTTGAAATAAATGGACGGTTCCACTGCGTTCAATTAAACACAGCCACCATTTTTTAAATAAACTCTGAGTTGGACTCGTCCAGTCACGTGACCCAATAAAGGTGGGTCGTCATTAACCTGAGTGAGTGTTTCACCCCGGCGCGGCGGCATGGCGGCGCTGCTCTCCTCCACACTGATTGCTGTTCTCAGTTTGATTTTAAACGCAGGTAATGCCTTTAAGCCTTTTTTTTTAATTCCAATTTACATTAATAATGACTTAAAACTTCATAATTTCGTTATTTATTTATTCTTTATATTTTTTGAGCGTTGACGTTGTGCTTTTTATTTTATTTGTTTTACATATATATATATATATTTTACCCCTTTTAGGCAATGGCTCACAACTCAACGTCTTCATATATAAATTTCAAAATTAAACTTCTTTTTTTATTTTAAAGACGCCGGCTAGAGGGCGCCAGAGTTCCTCAGGCGGTTTTAGGAAGGCTGCAGTGTTTGTTTTTTGTTCTGTCGCCTTATAAAGTTAAAATGAAACTCTGCCTGAACTTCTGTACAGAAGAGAGACTGGGTTTCTTTAGCATCTGTAGAAATTGCCTGTAGAGGTTTCAAGACTAGTGTCCAGCTGTCTTTTCTATTCCTTGGGTGGAAGCATTAAAAAGGTAGACGAAAGGTGGCTTAAGCTGGCCAGGCATGCTTGGTCAGTGGTGGGTGTGGGACTGGACACTGTTTGAGGTGGCAGAGAGGACAACAATCTGCTTACCATCATGGGGCATGATGACCTCATCGTTATGGACCAAAGGAGCAGTTTTTGTGGCAGACTATCAGCACTGCTCCACTGACTGACTCCGGAGGCCTTGTACTGAGATCCGTCAGGCTTTTTAACTCTACCGGTGGGGCAATTGGAAGCACTAATAAGTGCAGACTCCTGTTATAGCATTCTCTATGGGAGGTGTTGCTTTTTAACATTGCTGACACTTTATATATACACAGGACTACTTTCACACACATTATTTATTATAATTATAGTTTCTAATTGTTTTAATTAGTTTTTACTACTATTATGGTTTTATTTTTGTAATACGACTACAAAATTTCTTATGGTAGAAATAAATTTAACATATCTATCTAATGCCAGATAATGGTGTGGTTATAAGTAAAATTATTTTTCCTGATGCTTTTTATGTACTGCGTTCTTTAATTTGGCCACTAGACGGCAGGGTTTCAAATTATGTTTTTTATTTTAACTTTTTTTTTTTAAAGCAACTAGCAACTGCTGTAAAACCAAACCCCCCCCCTATTTTATTTACAGGGTGTGAATTTACATTCAGTGTGACGTGTGAACCTGTTACTTGGTGATCAGCGTTTAAAAAAAAAAAAAAAAAAAATTTAGTGGTTCTGCCTTTTCATAAAGACATTTATAAATCCCACCTTGAATTTATTTATTTATTTTTATTGTCTGTTTGTAGCCATTTTATAAATGTTATAAGGTGCTCGAGGTTGTGGCTTATTGTATATAAATCACAGGAAATGCATCATGCTCAACAATACCTCTTTCCTGTGATTTATTCACAATAGTGTCACCTTCTCGTACCTTACCGCTTTAATATGTGCTTGCACTTAATGTTTGCCATGCGTTGTTCTGTGATGAGAAACATGGGTGGTATTTAAGTTTTGGTTTTGTAATGGATGGCTACTTGGTCTGAAAAGTTTAAGAACCTTGGCTCTAACTTTGTTTTCCATTCCCCTAGGGGCCGCTGAGAAGTGTGGCAATAACTATTGGCAGTGTGATGATGGTGCGTGTATTTCACGCTCATGGCGGTGTGATGGTGCAGGCGACTGCCTGGACGGTTCTGATGAGCTGGATTGCTGTAGGTTTTTTTAAATTTTATTTTCGTTGCTGCAGTGTTTAAATGTAAATGAGTAAGGAATGGAATTGGCTCATATGTTAATAATAAATTGTATTTATAAGCCCCTTTCTTGACACTCAAGGTCCCCTTACATCAGAAGTATGAAACACACACACAAACAATAGATATAATGGCTATATGGATTTTTAAAATTTTTTTTTCACTGTTGTAACATCGGACCTTTTATTTATTTGCTTGCCAAACCTGGTTTAAGATTTGATGCACAGATTTATTATATCTTTTTTATCCCCTAGCTTGCCCGTCACACAGCTTTGGGTGTTTTGATGGCACGATGTGCGTAAACAGGGCAGCGGTGTGTGATGGCCGTGCCCAGTGTCCGGATGGGTCTGATGAGCTGAACTGCGACCTTAATGCAGGCTGTCTCTCTGGTGACTGGATGTGCAAGAACAAGATCTGCATCCCTCGAGCGTTGAGATGCAACGGGGTCACTGACTGTGGTGATGGATCAGATGAAGAAGGCTGTGGTGAGCTGCTGTAGCTTCTGACACTATATACTTAACATAAAGAGCTGTTAAGTTAAACTCGTTTTGGTGCTTTGAAGGGACCTGTGGCAATCTGAACGTGCGCTGTGCGAATGGTACCTGCCTGTCACTGAGCGAGAGATGTGATGGCATTGCCCAGTGTTCTGATCGAAGAGATGAGCCTGTTACATGTGGTCTGTATACTGACTTTGGATGTTTTTTGCACTTCATAAAGACTTTAATCCTCTTGGTAACGCACATGTGAGTTTTGCAAGGCTGTACAAGATGGCAGTGTAGGAGACCTTTGTTTTTGCAAGTAATGAGCCTCTTGTCAAGTTTTGTGACTTGATTGCAACCAACATTTTAGTTGTTAGGCCAACCTGAGATCTGGCCATAGCTAGTATTTTTATTGGGTACTAGCAGTCCCTGGTCCAGTGTTGCAGGGGGTCATCTGGTTAAATGGAAATAAATGAGGCACACGTTTCTAAAATGTTTAAGCTGATAAACTGAAGGTTGACTGTCAATTGGCTTTGGAGGATAAACATAAAGTGCCTTGTGTCCTCCGCTCTACCTGTGTGACTATCGCTATATGCCAAGCGCCTCGTGTCCTCCCCTCCAATCTACCCATGTGCCATCGCTATATGCCAAGCACCTCGCATCCTCCCCTCCACTCTACCCGTATGCCTATCTCTATATGCCAAGCACCGTGCGTCTGCCCCTCCTCTCAACCCATATATCGCTATATGTCAAGCACCTCGTGTCCTCCTCTCCACTGTACCCATGTGGTTGTCACTATAGAGATGACCCATACTTATATAACTTGCACACAAAATTATATAAATGGAAATACAATATATAAAACACACATGCAATCTGTTAACTTTTGGAGATTTAAGATTTTGAATAAACATTTCCACCTCTCACCCCTTGTATTATTAGGCTCCCCCACTAATGAGTTCTGATTTTTGTAATTGTTTTTTATTCTCTCCCACAAATTTCAGTGCCAACAAAATGTATTCAAATGTAATAGAGATTGAAAGATTTCTTTGTGATTTAGACTGTGATTTGTTTGCATCTCAGGTAAAATGTGTAGAGATAAAAATGGTGGTTGCAGTCACACATGCACAGATCAAATTTGGGGTGCTTTGTGCTCCTGCCCAAATGGAATGAAACTTTCTGCAAGTGGATCGAAGTGTGAAGGTGAGTTACTTTTGACTACTGTAATCTTGTACCCCCCACACCCCTTTTAAAATGTTTTTACCTTCTAGATGTTGATGAATGTGCTCAGCCCTATGCACCCTGTACGCACTCATGCATCAACACCAAAGGATCTTTTCAGTGCAAATGCCAGCCAGGTTTTAAACTAGTAAATGGAAATGTGTGCCAGGCTCAAGGTAGGTCGACAACTGACTCAATGCTTTCATTGATTTGATTGTGTCTTTAATAAAATCAATATATTTCACTTTTCTCAGGAAATGACACCAAGCTTCTCACCACTAAGAAAGGACTCATTGGTTTGTTTGCCGTAAAAGACAAAACCTTTCAGACTCTCCTCGCAGTTAACCGTGACCCAGTGGCTTTAGCATACGACATTTTAAGGAACCTCATTTACTTTGCTGATCGAGATGGAAACATTTATAAACTTGACAATCAGGAGAGCAAAATGATTTTTTCAGGTTTGTCTTTTTTTGTAACTTTTAGTGTTTAAGTTCAAACTGTGTGTGTTGCCTATTTAATATACGCTGTTGCTGTCTGATATTTAGCTGTTAAAGAACATGCTCACTTAATACTGTGAATTTTGGATGCTTTAGTAAACAAGTTCTGAATTAATCTGAGGTTAATGTCTTTTAGGTCACAGTGGTCTAAAGTCTTTAACTGTCGACTGGCAAACTGGACAACTTTACTGGACCAACACTAAATTAAAAGGCATTTACACAGGAGCTTCTGATGGCAGCGCTGTCGTTGTGGTCTTGTCCAAAGACACCGAGCCATTAGATTTAGTTCTTCTTCCTACTGAAAGGTATTTTTCTTTTCATTGCTTTTAAACAATAAACTGCCTGAAGACTCTGAGAAATTATATATTAAAGATTTGTCATTACACAGCGTTTTGATTAAATGCTGACCTCTAAGAAGTTAGTCACAACAATAAAGGGGCTTTCACATGTGGGAAATTAAATTGGTACTATAAATCTAATCATCCACAACTTCAGATTAATGAATATTAAGCTTTAAATATTTTCTTTGCAGTTCCATGTTTTGGATTAATAAAGGTCTAAATGAAGCAATGACTATTGAGAAAGCTGGGATGGATGGCTCTTTAAGAAGGACAGTGGTTATGGTCACTGCACAAATGCCAAGATGTCTTGCACTCGATGTAGCAGCCCGACGTTTGTATTGGATAAGCGAGTTCAAAATGGTAGGTTAGGTTTTTTTTTTTAACGCTATCTGTTACTGTAAAGCATGTGGAGTTATAATCAAATTTCTTTAGAATGTAATGGAAGGTAGTAAACTGGTTGCGAGATCACAGAATCCAAGCCTGTAGTATGAGCTTTATTGGCTATTCCTGTTAGTTTCTAATGCATTTTCTTTTTAATTATTTGAAATGAGTATGAAGTGTAAATTTCAGATAATCTTAATTTATTTTTCTTCCCATAGTCAATTGAGTCAGTAAAAGTCGATGGGACAGGGCGGTACACTTTTCGAAGCTTTTTTAAAGGCAAGATGGCTCAGACCCTTGCTGCATTCAGTGGTCTGTTCTACTGGGCTGATGACAGACGGTTGTGGCAAGCTCCTCAAAACCAGTCTGGGGAAAAGAGTTTGGTCCTAAAAACTACTTTGCCCCTCCTTACCGTCTATCATGAGCTTCAGCAGCCTCGAGGTACGTTCATCTCATCAGTAATGATGCTTAAAGTTACTTCACAATGAATTATGTGACTGACTGTCTCCATCGCAGGCCGGTCATCTTGTAGAAAGTCGAGCTGCTTGCTCTGTCTGCCTTCTCTTGCCAGTGCTAGCGGTTTTACCTGCTCTTGCCCTGATGGAAAGCTTCCTGTGTCAAGTGGGTCGTGTGAAAGTAGGTGTTTTCAAAAGCCCAATTCTTTTCAGTAGTTTAGTTTTTTCATTTACTATTCTTCATATGAGATGTATTTGTGTTGTGGTCGAGTCTTAGTAATGCAATAACCTTGGTGTGGTGGTTGCAATTGGTTGACAATGCCATGCTGCTTGATTTTTAAACTCTACTGCAGTTATCTAAATCTACCATAAGACCACATCACACTGCCACCATGTCCGTGTACCTGGACTGCTGTCAACTGCCACCTAACGGGACATATAAGCTATTTAGAGAAACAAGACTAGTCATATTGTGGAACTAAATTATCTGGTAAAGGTTTATAACAAGCTGACTTACATTTGGTCACTTAGATGCTTTTATCCAAAGCGACCTGCAAATGATAACACAAGTCAGTAGAGTAGAAAAACCAGATGCACTGTAGTATCTTCAAAACCTGCACAGCATTAGATCTGTTAATAGCAAGTGCTTGTGGAAGATGTGTGATTTAAAATGTAGTGAGATTTGATGCCACAGTGAAGTTGAATCACAAGACGACATGATCGCTAGAGTGCAGTAAACGAATTGAGGTGTATTTAGGAAAGATGGATTGAAGGTAAGAGGGGTCAGATGCAGAGATTGTCCTGTAAGCCAGAGTCGGTACCTTGTACTGCACACAAGCGGCTACAGAAAGCCAATGGAGAGAGATGGGCTGCATAGTTTTGAACCAACTGTGGAGGCCCGATTGTGGAAGTTGGATGGGATGAGTGTTTGGACCATGATTTTTTTTTTTTTTTTTCCTTCTTTATTTTATTAGGATTAAACTAAATGGCCCAGGAAGCTGATCTTGCAATATAACGCAATTGCAAGTGTGCACCCCTTCATGAGTTGTTCCCTTTTAACAAAATTAAACCATTCCCAACCAGTTCCTTGCAACACCCCTTAATCTGATAGTTGTGTTAATGTGGGGACACATCTTACCATACGTTTTGCTCTTCAATCTGCATCTCATGCAACCTTTCATTTGAACTAGTTTCCACCTTGATTTTGTTTACCATGTGTGTTTCACCATGATGTAGATCTTTTTTTAGCATGTTTTATTTATTAGCATGTTTTATAAAATGGCAGATTTCAAGCTTGCCTATGCCACATCAAAAACCATATACACATTGGAGTACACAAGAGACGGTGCTGTAAAATCTGTAGTTGCCATTTCGAGTGAGGACATTCAGTCTTTTGATGTGGATTGGAAGAGAGGATTGGTGATCTGGGCCAATGGCACTGGCCATGTGAAGGGACGACTGCCCAATCAGAGCCAATCTGTATTTATACGGACACTAAAGTCTGGTATGCAACACATTTAGCTTAGTCATAAAAAAATACACATTGCTTTATTTTGCCATGAGGGTTACTAATTTTTTTTCCCCCCTCTCCCAAGCTTGTGTCGTCAGAGTAAACCCAAAGACTGGAAACTTGTACTGGGTCTCCTGTGATCGCTTGTCAATTGGAGTTACCCATATTCTTCTCCCCGATCAAAGTGTTTCTCAGCACTTGTACCAGGCTAGTGGCGACATCACAGGCTTATTTTTAGATTGGCAGCGAGGCCAGTTTTACTGGCTGGAAGATGGTCAAATCATTCAAATGAAACTAGGCATGTTAGGAGGAAATGCAAAGGCCATATACAAATTTGACAATCAGAGAATTGGCCAAATCATCTTTGACCGGAAATCCTACCACTTTTTCTGGCCCTCACTAAATGGTTTGTTTTTTGATCCATATTTTTCAATTTTACACTTTAGAATTCTTTTAAGTACTTAAGAACTGTCTAATGTTTGACCTTCATTTATAGAGTTGCAGGTCATAAGCCTTTTGAAAATGAAGACCTACATAACGAAACGCTGGACCCTTCCAAATGTGGTGGTTGCTGCTTACGAGCCCTACATAGTGACCATGCACAATGATGTCATTACACTGTGGAACCGGCAGAATGGGGATGTGGTGAAATCTGTAGCAGTAGAGACTGGTGTTGTTGACCTTCTTGTGGCTGTGAATGAAATGCAACAAGGTCAGAACTTTTTCTAATTTGCTGCTTAATAATGATTAATACGACATGGACTAACGTGTTACAATTTTCCACTTTTTGTTTTAAAACACAGTTGTGACTCCATCTCAAGCAGGCTGTTCAAGCCCTTCTTTCATGTGTATTGGGTCAACACTGTGCATACCACAGGCTCAGGTATGTGATGGGAAGAAAGACTGTCCTGATGGATCAGATGAGGCATCTTGCAAACAGATGTGTACTAAATCAGGTACATGAGTCTAAAGGTGGTTAAGGTCTTTAACAAATTCTAAAATTTCTCTCTCTCATTGCTTAAATCTGTGGTGATTGTTTAATTCTTCATTTTTTGTTAAAAGGTCTCTTTTTGATAACCTTTGTTAAAATGAAGTGTTGAGAGTCAAAAAAAGGTCTTATCATATATACCACTTATTGTGTGTCTTTATAAACTAACAATTGTTTTTCTGGTTATTTGTGTTACTTTAAGATATAAGTATTTTAAATTTTTTTGGAGGTAAAAAGGTAAGCAAGGCCCTTAACCCTCTCCAGATATTCTGTTTGTAACCCTGTATTCTAAGCCAAACCATTACATTGGGCTACTTGCACTGTGATGGTATAGGCATCAAACCAGGTTTTGGTGCTTCTGGTGGCATGAGCCAGATCCTGCTGGAAGAGGATTCCTTCTGTAGGGAGATGCACATTCCATGAAGTCCTTTTTTAAATTCCTGTATTTATGGCTTTTATAAACTGGAAGCCCAAATATTCTAAAAAATAAACCAGTAAAGTTAATGTTTTCAAGGTAAGCTTGATAGTGAGTACTTGATTCATCCCAGAGGGGAGGTTTCGAGTTATCGAATATGTATGTGTATTGTGTATAAGAATCTATTGACCTTACAATTTAAATGTAAAAACCTGCTTTAGGTATTTTTAGGTTCTTTTTTAATTTTAAATAAAACCAAACACAAACTTTAATGTATTTCTTAGATAGATATCTTTATATTTCAGTTATTTAATTGTAAATGCTTCCCATTTGATCTAGGTGATTTCCAGTGTAAGGATGGGAGTAAATGTATTGAGGGGTATCAGATATGTGATGGACACATCGACTGCACTGATGCTTCTGATGAGGTGAACTGTCCGGTTACTGAAGTGGCAAAAAATCCAGTTCTGTTGAAATGCCGTTTGGGCTTTAAACCATGTAAAGATGGTAGTGACTGTGTGCTGTTCAGTCATGTGTGTGATGGTGAGATCGACTGCAGAGATGGCTCTGATGAGGAAGGATGTGAACAGCAGTGTAAAACGGGTAACTAGTAGATGCATTTATTTAATTTAGAAAATGCATGCACGCTTGTGTTTTTATATATTTATTAAAATCCTTTACCCCTCTCCATTTCAGACCAGTTTCAGTGTGCCCATGGGAAGATGTGCATTGACAAGCAGGAGGTGTGTGATGGGACTCCTCAGTGTCAGGATCGCTCTGACGAAATGAACTGCTTAACACGCTCCAAAAGCTGCAGCCATCACTGTGACAACAAAACCCGCTGCATCCCTGAGAATTTCCTGTGTGATGGAGAGAAGGACTGTGTGGATGGAACTGACGAAGCAGACTGTCAACGGAGTGGTAATGAGCCAGTGTTACTATAGGATGCATTGTGTTTTTATTCACAATATTAATGGGATATTCCTTTTTACATTTGCAGTTACGTCAGCAGTGTCTCATAAAAAGGAAAGTTCCACTGAACAAATCTGTGAAAGTCCCTCTGTAGTGTGTGAAGGCACATCACTGTGTGTTTCTCAGTCTCAACTGTGTGACGGCGAGTTGGACTGTCCTGATGGATTTGACGAACTTCATTGTTTACATGCTTGTTCTGATCCAGGTATTGTGTGAATGTATTTATTTTTGGGTTGATCAAGTCAAGCTCATTTTGGCTTTTAACTGTCTTTCATGTCTAGGTCACTTCCTGTGTAAGAACAAGAGGCAGTGTATTGAGCAGACCCTGGTCTGTGATGGGCGCGCAGACTGTCCTGATGGTTCAGATGAGCTGCGGTGTCCTGCATGTCCTCTGCACTGCGATGAGGGCACAGTGTGCCTCACTAAAGACCAGTTTTGTGACGGTCGAACGGACTGCAGAGATGGCTCTGATGAAGGGAACTGCTGTAGGTCTTGCGTTAATAATGTCATATTTAGTGTCTTGGTGAGATTTAAAAAAATAAAATAAAATGTGCTTTACAGATGGGCGCACTGGAGAACCGACCTCTTTGAAATGCCGTTTTGGTTTTAAACCATGCAAGGATGGAAGTGACTGCGTCCTCAACAGTCACATATGTGATGGAGAGAGAGACTGTAAGGACGGGTCTGATGAGGAGGACTGTGAACAACAGTGTAAAAAAGGTGGCGACTCAAAGCTTTTGATCATTTATGATCTTAAGACACTAAATCACACATTTATTTGCCAAGTGAGAAATATCCCATTTCAGCCAAGGGCTTTACTTCAGATGTGTAGCAGTTTTAGACAGATGTATTCTTTACAAACAAGGACAAGTCATTCATAATTTTGTATTGAATTATATAGATCATGATAAATTATTCTTGTAAATAAATTTTAAAAAACCTCTTATGCTCTATTAAAGGGCTCAGAATTTAAAAGGTTTCTATTAGCTTATTATTGTTTAGTTACATTTGAAAGTGGAAGATTAATCAATTCCACAGAACATCTTAGGAAAGTCGAGAATTGAATTTGTTGCCCTCGCTCCATATACGGAGTAAGGGTGGGCCACTAATAATAATAATAATAATAATAATAATTATTATTATTATTATTATTTCCTTTCTTCCCTCTTTCCATTTTTCACACTTGTTTTAGACAATTCGGGCTGGATCAACTTAAAAAAAAAGGGTGAAGGGTATTTTCACAAAGTTGTCTTTAAATCACAAAGCCCTTTTTAAGGGTCAAATTTCTTATAACTGTTTTTGTACTTTGAATACATAAGGAGATATATTTTAGCTCCTATGTCAGGATATGGCTTCGTCTCCCAAAAAAGGTTTGAAGATATTTATGCCAAAATGTTAGTTTATTATATGCTCAATTGTGTTTACTGGATGCACATTTTTCTTAAAGTAGGCAAGCAAGAGCCACTGCTTCCATCACTTAATGAATATGTAGGATGCACTCCGATAAACGATAGATTTAGAATAATACAGCTTAATAAATTGCATAAGAATGTGTAACTGTTATTTCTCTAATGTGTGCAATTTTTTTTTTTTTTTTTTTACTGGCAACATTCCCATCTGATGGCATTTACCAACTTGAAGGAGTCTTAATACTATTGAAATTAATGTAAGGATTATTTCCTGCTCATTTCTATCCAATGCTTTATTCCACCAGGTCAGTTCCAGTGTGCGCATGGCAGGATGTGTATAGACATGACAGAGGTGTGTGATGGGACTCCTCAGTGTCAGGATCGCTCTGACGAAATGAACTGCTTAACACGATCAAAAAGCTGCAGCCATCACTGTGACAACAAAACCCGCTGCATCCCTAAGAGTTTCCTGTGTGATGGAGAGAAGGACTGTGTAGATGGAACTGATGAAGCAGACTGTCAGCACGGTGGTAAATCATCCCTTTCAATATTGATTTCATTCCCCCATCTGTGATTGGAGCTTGATCTAATAAAGCCTGAATGTTTTATTACACAGACTAGATTATTACAAAGAATAAAAATCATAATTATCTAAACTTTATTCCCCCGCTAGTCTCTTCGACGCTCATGCCAAGACGTAAAAGCTTCATTAGACCAGTCTGTGAAAGCCCCTCGGTACTGTGTGATGGCACGACGCTGTGCGTCCTACAGTCTCAGCTGTGTGATGGCGTGCTGGACTGTCCTGATGGATTTGATGAGCTCCATTGTTTACACGCCTGCACTGATCCAGGTATTCTACAAAACCTGCTCCATTCTTAAACATGAGATGGAACATTCTTTCTAACTCCATCCTGAAATCGCAGGTCATTTCCTGTGTAAGAACAAGATGAAGTGCATCGAGAAGATTCTGCTGTGTGACGGTCACTCCGACTGTCCTGATGGTTCAGATGAGCTGCGGTGTCCTGCATGTCCTCTGCACTGTGATGAGGGGACAGTGTGCCTGACTAAAGATCAGTTTTGTGATGGACGGACAGACTGCATGGATGGTTCAGATGAGGGGAACTGCAGTATGTTCTGCTTTAATCATATGCTGTAATTTAAAATTCATTTGATTTATTAGAGGTTCTTTACAGATAATGGGCGAGCTGGGTCACGACCATCTTTGGAATGCCGTTTTGGTTTTAAACCATGCAAGGATGGAAGTGACTGTGTGCTGAACAGTCACATATGTGATGGAGAGAGAGACTGTAAGGACGGGTCTGATGAGGACGACTGTGAACAACAGTGTAAAAAAGGTGATGCTCTGAAGTTCCATTGTGGAACTAATGTTTTTGTGACTGTTGTGTTGACTTTCCAAACAGCATTAGGAGCTTGATCACACCTATTAGTGGGTATTAATCAGGTAAAGAAATGAAAAGGGTTGAGTTTTTAACATTTAAGAACTTTAGTATTAAAGTTCACATGAGCGCAAATCTTTAACTTGTTGTTTACCGCCACCTAGTGGCCGCATTGTTGGAATCCTTTCTAGCAACACTGGTTAGGACAGTAGTTTAACAAAATTAAAATACTATTTTATGTTGGCTTAGTGTTTTAATTTAACACTAATGTAATTCTCCTGTGTTTTTTATTTAAGTGTAACACATTTCCATTTTAACACAAATTGCTTTATTGATCCCTGGGGGGCAAATTGCTGCTGTTACAGTTGCTCAAATCGTATAGTGCAAAATCTGTATTATAGAGAAAACTTAAAATAAAGTGGCAAATGTAGTTGACTCTGCACAATGTGATGTTTTATTGCACATTTAAGTTTTGCAGCTATTAAAAACTATATTCTAATTGTAACTTGCTGTTGCACATACATTTTTATTACACATGAAGTGAGAAGTCGTAGATCTTAAATGGTCACAGGTAGGAATGACCTGTGGTGATTTTGGGTGGTATGAGTCTTTGACTGAATGTGCTCTGTGTCTTACTCGTGGGTGGAAGGCATTGTGCGTAACGGCCTTCAGCTTAGACAGCATCCTCTTCGCCGAAACTGCAGTCAGCAAGTCCAGCTCCACACCCAAAACGTCACCGGCCTTACAGATGTTTCCATCTGTTCGCATCTACCACCTTCCCCCACCAGTGACCAATAATACTATTATATTAATAGTAGTGCTTATCCTTTTATTTTATTTTTTTGTGGAACGCTGTAATTGGGGTAATCTGTGACTACTGCAATTTTCCTCTGGAAATAAGGAAGAATTCTGATGCAACATGCTCTTCATTTCTAGCCAATGCTTTATTCCACCAGGTCAGTTCCAGTGTGCACATGGCAGGATGTGTATAGACATGACAGAGGTGTGTGATGGGACTCCTCAGTGTCAGGATCGCTCTGACGAAATGAACTGCTTAACACGATCAAAAAGCTGCAGCCATCACTGTGACAACAAAACCCGCTGCATCCCTAAGAGTTTCCTGTGTGATGGAGAGAAGGACTGTGTAGATGGAACTGATGAAGCAGACTGTCAGCACGGTGGTAAATCATCCCTTTCAATATTGATTTCATTCCCCCATCTGTGATTGGAGCTTGATCTAATAAAGCCTGAATGTTTTATTACACAGACTAGATTATTACAAAGAATAAAAATCATAATTATCTAAACTTTATTCCCCCGCTAGTCTCTTCGACGCTCATGCCAAGACGTAAAAGCTTCATTAGACCAGTCTGTGAAAGCCCCTCGGTACTGTGTGATGGCACGACGCTGTGCGTCCTACAGTCTCAGCTGTGTGATGGCGTGCTGGACTGTCCTGATGGATTTGATGAGCTCCATTGTTTACACGCCTGCACTGATCCAGGTATTCTACAAAACCTGCTCCATTCTTAAACATGAGATGGAACATTCTTTCTAACTCCATCCTGAAATCGCAGGTCATTTCCTGTGTAAGAACAAGATGAAGTGCATCGAGAAGATTCTGCTGTGTGACGGTCACTCCGACTGTCCTGATGGTTCAGATGAGCTGCGGTGTCCTGCATGTCCTCTGCACTGTGATGAGGGGACAGTGTGCCTGACTAAAGATCAGTTTTGTGATGGACGGACAGACTGCATGGATGGTTCAGATGAGGGGAACTGCAGTATGTTCTGCTTTAATCATATGCTGTAATTTAAAATTCATTTGATTTATTAGAGGTTCTTTACAGATAATGGGCGAGCTGGGTCACGACCATCTTTGGAATGCCGTTTTGGTTTTAAACCATGCAAGGATGGAAGTGACTGTGTGCTGAACAGTCACATATGTGATGGAGAGAGAGACTGTAAGGACGGGTCTGATGAGGACGACTGTGAACAACAGTGTAAAAAAGGTGGCGCTCTGACGCTTAAATTGTATTTAAAACACTTTGGCAACCGTTTCAGTTCTGTCTTAATCTTAAGAATGAGGTTAGTATCCTGACTGAAAATATGACTTGTGCACATCAAACCCTTTATTCCACCAGGTCAGTTCCAGTGTGCGCATGGCAGGATGTGTATAGACAGGACAGAGGTGTGTGATGGGACTCCTCAGTGTCAGGATCGCTCTGATGAAATGAACTGCTTAACACGATCAAAAAGCTGCAGCCATCACTGTGACGACAAAACCCGCTGCATCCCCGAGAGTTTCCTGTGTGATGGAGAGAAAGACTGTGTAGATGGAACTGATGAAGCAGACTGTCAGCACGGTGGTAAATCATCCCTTCATACCCTCAACTAATAAAATGCACAATCCTGTAATGTAATAAATATACAAAAAAATCTCTGCATTAAATAAAAAGAAAATGCTTTGAAGCAATTAACATTTTTAAATGATATTGGAATAAAGGCTTAATTATAACTGTCTAAGACTACTATATAAACTATAACCCGCTTATACCGTAAGTAAGGCTGAAAGATGATCCATAAATCATACCCTCAACTGTGATTTGAAGCTTGGCAGGACTAAATATACCCCTCTTTTAAACATCAAAATATCTTAAAGTTTGCTGTGTTGCACTAAATTTATTTATGATTTTATTTCACTTTTCTTTTGTATGGAGACATTTGATAACAAGGAATAAATCTCCAACTGTTCACCCAACAGTTTCCTCCACCGTGCTTCCCAAACGTGAAACCCCCATTAGAGCCGTCTGTGAGAGCCCCTCTGTACTGTGCGACGGCACGACTCTGTGCGTCCTGCAGTCTCAGCTGTGTGATGGCGTGCTGGACTGTCCTGATGGATTCGATGAGCTCCATTGTTTACATGCCTGCACTGATCCAGGTATTCTAGCAATCCCGTCACTTTTAAGCAGACAATGGAAACGTTTACTAACTTTCTCAAATTGTAGGTCAATTCCTGTGTAAGAACAAAATGAAGTGCATCGAGCAGATTCTGCTGTGTGACGGTCACGCTGACTGTCCTGATGGTTCAGATGAGCTGCGGTGTCCTGTATGTCCTCTGCACTGTGATGAGGGGATGGTCTGCCTGACGAAAGAACAGTTTTGTGATGGACGGAAAGACTGCATTGATGGTTCAGATGAGGGGAACTGCTGTATGTTAATGTTCAAGATGTATGGGTTTGTGGTGATCTGGATGTTTGCTTTAACGTTCGGTCGGATTGTGTTTCCAGACAAGAGCAAGGCAGCGGGAGCGTCGTTAACATGTCGCCCGGGATTCAAACCTTGCCGAGATGGAAGCGAATGTGTTTCGTATAGTCACGTCTGTGATGGAGAAAATGATTGCCGGGATGAGTCTGATGAGGCCGACTGTGAAAACCAGTGTAAAAAAGGTAAATGATGCCATTACTCTGCTGCTGGACACTTCCAGGGTCAAAACCTAAAGCTAATCAACTTTCTTGATGATCTTTTAGGGCAATTCCAGTGCACTCAAGGGAAGCTGTGTATAGATGAGCGGGAGGTGTGCGACGGGACTCCTCAATGTCCGGATCGCTCTGATGAGCTGGACTGTGACATGCGTTCCAAAACCTGCAGTCATCGTTGTGACCGAACGCGCTGCATTCCTTATTCTTCAGTATGTGATGGAAAGAGAGACTGCAGAGATGGTACTGATGAAGCAAACTGTTGTAAGTGACCTTTAAAATTGGGTTATTGTTATAGAATTGTGTTTTTAATTGCAGGTTCTTTGTTGGATGTAGATGTTGAGACCTGTTTTGAATGCAAAACCTTTAGATGTCCCATTCTGAATGCAGTTTAATTGCAAAATAAGTGGGGGGGAGGGGCTTAAGGCAGATGGTGTTAATAGGTGGTGTTTGGTCCACCTGATGTAGCTTCGTCTGATGCTAAAGTGAAGTGAGCACTTGTTCCTGGTGTGGTGGGCAGCCTTGTACATGGTGCCCAGGGAACAATTGGGGTTAAGTTCCTTGCTTAAGGGTACTTCAGCCATGGTACCCTCGGGTCGCCAGGCTGATTCCTTAACCACGAGCCTACAACTTCCCCATGCTTGCAGTCTTTATAAGCTGTATGATCCCACGCCGGGGGAAAGAGCTGGCATTGAGCTGCACAGACTGCCACAAACGCATCACCATTATCCAATGACCAAAGACCTTGAGCTCTCTCCCTGTTTTAATTGGTGCACAAGCGTAATAGTTCCTTGCAAAGTTCTGTTCTGGCCTGACTCGTTCATGCCCAACCGTGTCTTTTATAATCCTTTCAGCAACAGCTAAAAGCAGTTCAGTGGTCAGTCAGACGTTACCTGGTGGTGCCTCAACTATCCTATCGGCTTGGAATTCAGCCTGTCAGAGTCCCTTGATCCTGTGTGACGATGGTGCAACATGCATTTCTCAGTCCCAAATCTGTGATGGAGCGTTGGACTGTCCAGATGGTTCAGATGAGCTTTCCTGTCTACATTCATGCAGCAAAAAGGGTAATGCTACCAATCACTACATCATGTTCCTTTGTTTGGTTACGAGTCAGATTTTAATTAATGTGTACTTTGCTAGGTGAGTTCCTGTGTAAAGACCGGAGAACCTGCATCGAAGCCTATCGGATTTGCGATGGACGTTTTGACTGCAACGATGGCTCCGACGAAGTGGAATGTTCTGCTGCCGTGAAAACGGCCAATACGACTCAACTGACCTGTCGATTTGGCTCGCAACTCTGTAAAGATGGCAGTGATTGTGTACAGTATAGTCATTTGTGTGACGGAGAAACAGACTGTAAAGATGGATCAGATGAAGAAGGATGTGATCTACAATGTAATCCAGGTGAGGGTTAAAAACCAAAAATCTATATTTAGTTTGTGTTGAGACCTTACTAATCTTAAACACTCAGTGGGAAGTCACCAGCAAAGGCTCTTTGTCCATTGACCTCTGGGTTAGGGGCCCAGTATGCTCCACTCTGCTATACAATCACCCCAGATGGGACTCAAACCCACAATCCTGGGCTCAGGAGGCCGCTTGAGCTATGCAGTATTTTTATTTATTTTCACTTTTCTTTCTTTCCCCCTTTCTTCTTGGTCTTATTTCATGTTGTGACGGTGGTATTGTCCTTAACGGGATCTTTTAAATTAATTATCTCTGCTAGTAATTGCTGTGCCATCTGAAGCATTTGGATATTTTCATTTCTTCTATAAAAAAAAATTGATTTTCTCGCTGTAAAAACAATTGGTATTTTTCAACACGTAGGTCAGTTTCAATGTAAACTTGGTCGAAAATGCATCGATCAGAAGCTGGTTTGTGATGGGACTCCTCAGTGTCCGGACAACTCTGATGAAGCATCTTGCTGGACACCTACCAGGAGCTGTGCTTTGCGGTGTGACCAAAACAACCGCTGTATTCCAGAGGTCTTCATCTGCAATGGCATCAGAGACTGCTGGGATGGGTCAGATGAAATTGACTGTGGTGAGTCATTTTTAAGACTCCTCAATGTTCCTTGGGTTTTTTTAAGTAGAAAACAAGACTGAAGGATCTTAGTACAACGCACTTTCGGTCATTGTTCCCACCTTGAGAAAATTCACTTGAACACGGCTAAAGACTGACTATACTTTTCTATATTTTAAATGTGAATTATCAGTTCTGTTTTTTTTAGAAATTTAAATACTACCTTTAGACAAAGAATATAAGGAAACTAGAACATGCATACTACTATCAAATAATATAAACGTGTCATTAATTATGTACATCATAAAATATACATTTATACACAAACACACTTTTTGCACTATTGCCTGCTGATTGACCTCTTGACTACAATGAGTATTTGTGTTAAAGACTTTTTTTTGACTTATTCACAGAAAACCTTTTAAACATTTACTGTAATTAAAATCTGTCCCCTTTAAAGATTGTGTGTGGTTGAGTGCAAAGAAACCGTTTACTTATGCTGGGGCAGGATAACAAGTCTGTTTTGCACAAAGTAGTGTGAAATAAGTATTACTAATGAAATGAGCATTGACCTCTAATTTAAGCCTCATTATTTTATACGTCAGCATTTTGTCTGGTTCAATATGGGTCTACAATTGTTGTACCCAGAAATTAGAAACGTCTGCAGTGTTTATCTGACCTTTATAAGGTATGTTTATAAAATGAGCATGGCCATGTCACTTTAAATGTTGATTGCAAAAACGCTTTAGAACTGTATAGACTGGTATTGGTTCATTTCGTAAGTTAAAACTTGTTGGGAGTGGTAGCTCAGTGGTCAGGGTGTTGGACTATCAATCACAAGGTTGGGGGTTCAAATCTCAGGTCCACTGAAGTTACCAATGTGGGTCCTTGAG
>JAOUQT010000007.1:182248-211031 GCA_025769995.1 Xyliphius kryptos | reverse complement strand
CCCCCCCCCCCCATAAAGGAGTGCTTCTGCAGGTGGTGACCACACCCCTTTTCTCTGTTCTCATCCTTTCTGCCTGAGGTTTTGATCATGTTTGCATTTTGTTAATTCTCTCACCATAGAGATAGCCAAAAGGAATTATTATTATTACTATACAACTTCAAAGCTTAAAGTTAGAATTCTACTTTTGTCAAAACTTGGTTGTGCAACCAAATGGCTGACAATATGAACAGGTCTTCAGGTCCTGAGATCCTGTCCTGAACTTGGCCTGCCACCGGTGTCCTCCATCGACTAATGACTTGGAGCACAATGGTAAACCTTTAACTTGTTAAGCAAAATATACATCATCATATGCTTTATGAATGTACCATACATTTAGTTTCCCACCCCTTAGTTACAATTTTTATAACTTTTCTTCTGTTCGCCTCTTAGATCGGGATTCGAACCGGAATTCCCGAGTGGATTTTTTGATGTGACTGGACGTGTGGATTTCCTCCAGGTTCTCAGGTTTCCTCCCACAGTCCAAAAACATGGATTCCAGGTAAATTGAATGCTCTAAATGTCCCTGTATAGTTTCTCAAAACGGTGACTGAGTAGACATCGCCAGGCCGAAAGGTCAGTTAGGCTTCATAAGTGTGGAAGGATCCACACAGGATCAAACAAAGTCTCATTATGCTATTATTATATGCCCAACCTACATCAAATCACTACATTTATAGAAGTCTGATACATAATCTGTAAGCAGATAAATATCTACATTTCTAAATAGTAGTGCATGGGTAGTTTATTAATGGTCACTAATTTAAGTCTAAGCCATAAGAGTTCAATAATCCAAAGGATTTGCTCACATGGCACAGTTTGGGGGAGAAAAGCCCTATTAAAGTGTGTACATAGGATAAGGCCCAAAGAGATTTATAAATGTAAGGCCAAATGAAAGACATCGGGGTGGGGAGCGCTTGACTGGAGGAGAGGATAATAGTATTTAATGCGTTAAGCACTCGGATCCTCTCAGTCAGCAACATTCGTCACTGCTGCATGCTCCTGCTGTGCCCAACATAGTGGTCCAACGGCTGGTGAGCTTCTGGAACCATGCACTCGATCTTCAAGGACTTGAGTCGCTCCAACTAAGAGGACATCACCAGCATGTTTAAGCTGAAGAGCAGGAGGAGAAGCCTTTTCCCCAATTACAAGATTGGCGGGGCGACCCCTTCTTGCAACGAGCAGATGAACAATGATGAGCTTCCTTTTGCTCAACAAAACTGGCTGAAGCCATGGAACTCCATGCAGGAGCTGAGCAGAGACATTTACAACCTTGATGAAGATTACGACGATGATGACGATAAACCCTCGACCACCCTCCTGAAGCCTGCATCTCCGGCCAAGAACTACATGCTGAACATCAACGTAGGTGGAAAGGTTTACCAGATCTCCCACAGGGTGGCAGCCAAATACCCCAAGACCAGAATCGGCCGTCTGGCGACCTACACTGACCACAACATGAAGCTTGACCTCTGCGACGATTACATCGTTCAGAACAACGAGTTCTTCTTCGACCGCGATCCGGATGTCTTCCACAACATCTTTAATTTCTACCGGACGGGGGTTCTCTGGATCAAAGATGAGATATGCCCCCGCAACTTCCTGGAGGAAATAAACTACTGGGGCGTTCGGATCAGGAACACTCACCGCTGCTGCCGCATCTCGTTCGAGGAGCGCCAGGACGAGCTGAACGAGCAGCTGAAAGTGCAGCGGGAGCTGCAAGCTGAGATCGAGGTGGAGGAGAATGAGGAGCTGTTCAGAGGAATGGCGTTTGGGCCGATGCGCCGCAAGATCTGGAACCTGATGGAGAAGCCGTTCTCCTCGGTGACGGCCAAGCTCATGGCCGTGGCGTCCAGCCTCTTCGTGCTGGTTTCTCTGGTGGCCATGACCCTGAACACTGTGGAGGAGATGCAGTACAAGATGCCATCTGGACAGCTTAGTGGAAAAACCTATGCAGAGTATGTGGAGACCTTCTGTATTGCCTTCTTCACAATGGAATACCTGCTCCGCCTCATGTCCACGCCTGACCTCCAGCGCTTTGTGAAAAGTATGCTCAACGCAGTGGACCTGATCGCCATCCTTCCTTTTTACCTGCAGATGGTCCTGGAGTGCTTTGAAGATGATGACCACCAGAAACATGGCAGTGATATTGAAACGGTTGGAAGGGTGGGCAAGTTGGGACAGGTTTTACGCATTATGCGTCTCATGAGGATCTTCCGCATTCTCAAACTGGCCCGTCACTCCACTGGACTGCGAGCCTTTGGCTTCACGCTCCGCCAATGCTATCAGCAAGTGGGCTGCCTCTTTCTCTTCATTGCCATGGGGATCTTCACTTTCTCTGCCATGGTTTACACTGTCGAGCATGATGTGCACCAGACAAACTTCACCAGCATACCTCACGCCTGGTGGTGGGCAGCTGTAAGTACCATTTGAGTTCTGTTGAGTTTCTGTTTTTTTACTAAAAGACAAAACAAGTAGTTGATACCTTTGTCCCACAGCCAAGGGTTTCCATCAGAGACTCTGGTATTCTTTTTACCTGCCAAAGACATGCTGATGTGGGTAACAATGAAATACCTCGTTACCCCTTTGTCTTAGACACCTTAAGGTCAAAATACGGTCCGAACTAGAGATGAGACGATTACAGATTTTGCTGGAGCGATTAAAAAAAAAAAACACTGATTATTATGCAGAAATAAGACAGCTTTTGCTGATTATCACAAAACATTAAATTGTTTTGTAAAAATCTAAGCAAAAATTAAAAACAGTCTCCCCTAGTATACATATTCCCATCATTTTAAAAGAAAACCAGGTTTTCCATGTAAGAACCGAGAACGCAGAGTAGTGTGCTTGCAAGGGAAAAAATATTTTTTGTTTCAGTGCACCACTTATTCAAAACCTATTTTTTCTTATAAATGTCGATTAAATTAATTCTAACATTTTAATTTCAGAAATGATAATTGTCAAATCCCCAATCCCTGCAATGTTTACCAAAAACACTACATAAGTTAATAACGTTCCCTTGTGTTGTTCCGCAGGTGAGCATCTCCACCGTCGGATACGGCGACATGTTTCCAGAGACACATCTGGGTAGAATTTTTGCGTTTGCCTGCATCTCCTTCGGGATTATCCTGAATGGAATGCCTATCTCCATCCTGTACAACAAGTTCTCTGATTATTATTCCAAACTCAAGTCCCATGAGTACACCTCCAGTGTAAAGGCGCGGGGAAAGGTGAGATTTGCCAAACGAGCTGCCAAGAAGTTTGCCGACTGCTGTGAGGAAGCTGGACACTAGAACATCAGAGTTTATTAACTTTGATGCATTTTGAGTTTACTGGTGACCGCTAGCTCTTTGACTGTTCCTGTCTGATCTATAAATAATTAGACCTCATGCACGTGTAAATAAAAAGTCACAATAATGCGGATTTACACTACAATTATACACAATCTGCACGTCACTTTTAATGTCTCAAGCTGGTAACACTGCCCAGCCGTGGGGAGGTCTTCCACTAGGCCTGACCGTCTCCCCACTGCTTCAGCATCTTTAAGGGTGTTAGAACAGCGTAAATCTGCTTTAATACAGATTTTTTTTTTGGTAAAAAGTATATAAATAATACACTTAAACTTGATATTGTTATAGAAAGTTTACACCAAATCTGAATCGTAGTGGCTCATGTATGTTCAATCGCTTTCCTAAATAAAGTTGTCCTTTGTTTCATTAGCTTTTCTTTTTTATTTTCAGGATCTCTCTGACGTTTTGTCATTTTTATAGAAGATCCAAACTTTCACTACTGTATTTGTTAATGTTGAACATCTGGCCCACAATCATGCAAGAGTTGTCTCCTCAAACATCTGGGTGAAGATTAAATCTGCAAATCCGATTTGATTCATAAAAAGCTTTTATCACACGTGCCACACAGATTAAATAAATGCCGACACGATGTGGACTGATACTGAGACAGAGCTCCAAATATGATTGGCTGTAACTATGAAGCTCCAATTAACTTCATATTTTAACTTTGGCCCATTTTAGTTGACTTGTAGAAATGCTGACTACAAAGACACAAGTTAAAGGATAAACATGACTTATGTATTTAAACACATTAACTGAAAAAGTGAATACTAATTACAGTAATTTAAACCACTGCACCAAGTTCATCACGCTGCATGTTAAATGTGGACGAGTCTGAGCAGAAATATTCACACTGGCAGTGATGAGTGATGATTCCAAGACGTCACGGTGTGACCGCTAAAATCAGTCGGACGCCGTTCCAGATCTTATGCAAGTTTTTCCAGCAAGGCCTCCACCCCCTTTAAGTTTTTTAGTTTTTGGAGTTTCTTGCGGATGGACTGCAATGCTAACTTTACGTCTTCCACGACACCTTCATCAGCACTCTGAAGGAGGCTAGAAAACAAACAAAAAATAATTAAGTTTATACTTTTGTATTTTATAATATCCTAATTCCAATCAAAGGTACATTTAGAAACAGGAGGTTTGATTATGATGTCCTTCGGTTCCAAAAAAAAAAAAACCCCAGCTAATTCTGTTTACACCTCTTGTATGGGCCATGTTGCACCCACCACCAGGATTAGACATAAATCAGGTGTCAGAGTTACAGCTGATTAAAATCTACACTATATTCCCACGTTGGTAGAAAAAAAAAAACCTAAATAACAAAAACACAAGTCTGTTGTTCAGAACTGGGCGAACGGCGGGGAATCAGACAAAGACTTCACTGCTTAAAGACTTAGAGAGATTAGAGGAGGTTCGGCACAAAGAGTGGGCCGGTAGGGAGGTGGGGGTCGTGGAACAAAGTAAAGACCCAGAAACGAAGGAGAATTATAGAGGAGTGAGGTAATCCCACTGAATGAATGGAAGCAGACTCCGTGTAGGCCTTTATTACCACGGTAACTCGGGGAGGGCGTCGTGTGGACTGGCCGCTATACGCCTGGCATCTGACGAGCGCGAAGACTCGCTTCTAATAAAGAAGCTTTGTTGACGGCGCTGACGTGACAGACGAGCAAGAAAACCAACGGGACAGTAAGAGGATGGTTTTGTTGTTTTGTTTTGAAGCTTCGTGCTGCAGATTAGAGCGAGTCGTCGAGTCGACAATCAGACGCTGTGTTCACGAGGTTCACCAGGGTTGCATCCCAAATCGCCTACTGTCTACTACAGAGGAGGTGCGAATGGCTATTCTGTGTTAATACATTGAGTAGGAGGTGCTAGCCCATGATTCAACTGGAGCTTAGTCATATGATTGGGGGGGGGGACGACACACATAGTTTAACCGGTACTAACTAATACCAAAACCAGTACCTACAGTTCAAACAGATTTCAGACTCATAAGGTTTTTAATTATGTAAAATTTTCGCAGTATATAATATAATACAGTAACTGTGATTTGCCTCTAGGGTGCAGTATAACAATATAATTTTCTACCCTCCTTCAGTAAAGAGCAGTTTTAACTCACCAGCTGAGCACCATGGCACCGCGGTTGGTTGAAGCCCACGTCTGCAGCTTTTCCGATCCCACCGTCTCCAGCAGAATTCGAGAAAAGCGTTCTGTGCACAGATACAAGAAACACGCAGCGTTACGGTACACTTTCGCTCACATCACTACATGCAAACAAAATCATACTGCACATCTGTACAGACATTAGGAAGCAGCAGAAGTATCAGTAATATAAAAAAAAAACAATGAATCAGTAGCATTAAATCATATTCTTAAACAAAATATATACAAAAAAACCCCAAGTTTTGGACACAGGTTATTCAAGTATGTGAGCGTAACTAACTAGAAAATGACCTTGCGCTTGATCCTTTATGAGGGTTGCTGAGGGGTTTCCCCATGCCAGGTTCTGGCAGGGGCTCCAATCCATCGCTGGGCACATGCTAATACACTTTATGTTAAATAAATATAAGAAACCCTGCATCATTTCTGTGATTTCTGCCATTTTTGAGGTAAACACAAACCACTTTGCTATAGAAAAAAGCCAATGTAGGGCTTTTACAAAATCCTTTTTATTTAATATCTTCAGCTTAATCCTCGAGGGTGGTGGGCAGATACACCCAGTCAGAGAAGAGCTTTTCGGGGGCTGGGCAGGTACACCCAGGACAGGGCGCTAGGCACACTTTTACTCACATACACACTCAGACTATGAGGCTATTTAGAGCATTCACCTTGAATTCAAATTTTGGACCGTGGGGGAAACCCACGCAGATACAGGGAGAACATGGAAACTTGCGCTAACCACTAAGCCGCATGCATTTGCAGAATATTAACAGAAAATATTCTTAATTCTATACTTATGTTTAAAAAAAAAAAGTGTCCCATAAATTACTCACTAGTAACCATTTAAAACTTTGACAACCAACTTTATTTTTTCTCTACGTGAGTGGCACCATTTCCTCTAAAGCTCTAACGCCCGGTACAAAACAAATATCTTTTAGAAATGATGACGTTGAGCTGCTCTGACAATACTCGTAAATCACTGTGGATAAAAACAGCCGCAAAGTGTCCTGATGTAACGTATTCTTATGTCCCTCTGTACTTGTGTTTCCTCACCCATTTTTCCCAGACGGAGTGCATGCGAGTACCTACCCTCCCGCTCTGCTGCCTTCATCTTAGCATCCTGTTCTATCAACCATTTCAGTACGAGATGCCCTGCAGGGTGCTCAGCCATGTGCAGCTAAAAGGAACAAAGACAACATTAAGATGAAGACAACAACACACATGTTCACAAAGGTGCACGTCTGTGTTTAAAAGCATACCGATCATCTTAGTACAGCGGTTTACTTTAACTGTAACCCCAACCTGACCTGACCGGGTGACTATCTTATGAGGAACCGTAGCTATTGCACAGAACTTAAACTTCAGAGTCCGAACTGTGAGCTGTGATCAGGACATACAGGTCACATCATGTACCCAACACGTCTGCACTGATTTCATTGATGTGACACCTATCCATCATATATATATACACACATATATACACATACACACACAATTCTGTTAACGAGTGGCAATCAAAGTCCTCACTACCCATACAGTGTGTTAAACACAGGCAACACAACATATTTTGTAAACACAACATAGTTGTTGTTTTGTTAATTGTTTCATTGTGTCTTGCTGTGATTTGTCATATATATTTAAAAATCTTGATTAAAAAAAAAAAAAACAGAAAAACACACCTGTCCATCAACGCCGCCAGCCTTAAAGTCTTCCGCAGCCAGCAGAGCCACAGCTTTCATCGCAGGTCTGAGATCACCCACGGCGGCGCCAAGGATCTCACTGACCGCGACACTACAGGCTTTATCCATCACCATGGAGCGGGTGTTCTCACTCAGGTACTGTAGCAGAGGAGGAGACACGGCCTCCAAAAGCTCCTTCCTTCTGACGGCCTCGTCCTTCTTACTGTAAGTACAAATAAACATAACATACATCACTGATGTATCTGATGTCACATTACATAGCTTTTCGGGGGAATATAGACATTATGCTTTTACAAAGTATTCAAATAAATTATTAAATAGTAGTAGAGTTCTTTATGTCATTTTTTCTAAAAAGCAGTTCATTTTAAATGAGTTATCAGTTTTGTACTTTTTAGAAATTTGATCAAAAGGGTTTACAAACGTGGATATGAATTCTGCAGAGTGGTACGTGAAAACATGGTGCTTTTTCATGGGTGTATATATGGTGTGTGAAATTCTAGTTCCTGTCCTGGGTTGGAGAATCACGCCGCTGCTCACCTGTGTGCGTTGCCATCGCCTTTTTGCAGCAGCTGGATGATTTCAGGTAAGAGGTGAGCTGGGTCACGAGGACTGAGAAGATACAGCAGCACCTTCTTACCATGTTTATTACTAATGACCTCCGACAGAGAAGCTACCAACTCCTGAGGAAACAACACAGCCAGGTAGAAGAATTATACATTTGCATAACAAAAGTGAGTCACCGCTCACATTTCTGCAGATATTTAAGTTTATCTTTTCATGGGATCACACTTTAACACAATAAAAACGAGTCTGTTTGCAGCTTCTACAACAGTGTACATTTATTCTTCCATTAAAATAACTCAATATACAGCCATTAATGTCTAAACCACCTGCAACAAAAGTGAGTACACCCCTAAGTGAAAGTTCCTGAAGTTTCAATATTCGAGACTTTGTGCTTCTCCAAATGAGGATGCCTCCAAGATTAAAGTATCTCATTAGACTATAGGACATGGTTCCAGTAATCCATGTCCTTTGTTGACATGTCTTCAGCAAACTGTTTGAAGAAATCCTTGTGTACAGACTTCAGAAGAGGCTTCCTTCTGGAATGACAGCCATGCAGACCAATTTGATGTAGTAGATCACTGCAGTAATGCTGACAGCACTCCTGCACCTGTCTTTCAAAGACAGCATTTAGATGAGATGCTGCACACGTTCTCAGAGATGTCTTTGCCACAAGGTGCCATGTTTGATCTTTCAGTGACCAGTATGAAAGACCATTAAGATGAGAGCTGTATTACAAAATTGAACACATCTGCTCCCTGTGCACACCTGAGACTTTGTAACACTAACGTGTCACATGACATTTGAGGAAAAATAACCAGCAGAGCTCAATTTGGACATTTAGGGGTGTAGTTTCTAAGGGGTGTACTCACTTTTGTTGCCGGTGGTTTAGACATTAACGAATGTATAATAAGTTATTTTAAGGGAAGAATACATTTACACAGTTGTATAAGCTGCACACAAAGTGTCCTAAATTTCTGAATAAATGTGAGGGGTGTAATCACTTGTGATTCACTGTATTTATACATGGACAAACATTGTTTTTTTGAAAAAAAAAAAAAAAAAAAAAAAAAAAACAGATATGTGATCTAAGGTTTGGATGAAATGTAGAACATACAGATATTATTGCCTGCTTGACCAGTTTGGTGTCGTCGATACAGTCGAAAGCAGCCAGCAGAACTAGGTGTCCGTACTCTCCCTGACAAAACCGAACACAGTTTAATGAACACAGCATTATCACACAGCAATAACCCACTACGGAAGTGATGGAGACATGTACAGAGGAGGAAGGAGGTACAGTGGAAGTTTATAATGTCAAAGATGCTGAGAATGGAGCCAGCAAGCAGGAGAACAAAGTCAGAGAGGAGGTTTATGGATGAGACGATTAATCACGATTAAAAACGGTTACAATTAATCAATCATAAGAGCGCCTAAACATCGCCATGGCAACATTCATCAACAAAAATGGGAATTATTCTGTGGCCAGATTTTAAGACTAAGTGGCACAATTCGCACAGACTGAAGAGAAAGCTCCTCTTTCAAAACACTTTTCTGTGTTACAGGAAAAAAAAACAAGTGAAACGTACATTAAGAGACATAATTTTTGTTTTTTCATTTTTTACAAAGGGATTTATTATTGTCTGATAATATTCAGCAAAAGTCCTGCATTGTTTTTTGTATCACAAAAGTTCATTATTGCATCATGATTGTATAATCATGATTATTTTTCTCATAAACAATCATAGTACCATCCAAATCATCTCATCCATACCTGTGAGGGAGGATGGACAGACTGAGGTAGAAAACAGTATTCTGGTGTGGCGCCCCCTAATGGGAACAGCAGGAGGAAGATCATAGGTACCAAGGAAAGAACAAAAGCATTTCTGGAACCTCATACTACCAAGATAATGAGTCCGCACAATACGACGGACACAGTGACTATCCACCTCACCATCAGACATGTTTAATGAATCAAGTCCTCTTACCGTTGCAAACTTGGCAATGTAGGTCTTCATGGTCTTTACGATGATCTTTCTGTCCTGAAATACAAATCACACGCAAAGGAACTAAAACATGTTAAACCTCCCATAGCCAGCTGATTACATTGACGGTACTGTAAGCCCACCTTAGCAGTTCCATGCCACAGACAGTGCATAGCTACACGTGCACCATCGTGTGTGTGCGCCATGTACACCACCGACTCCCGTATGGACTCGATCATCTCCTGCACACATAAAACACAATGTCAAGTTTGATTTGCATCATGTCATTTTTGTTGTCCTACGTCGTAGATAAAATTGGTCCAATTTGTACATCACAAATTCATAGAGAAGGGTAACCAGCAAATGAATAGTGGTCACCATGTCAATGAAAATTCTGAAGAAGTTTGACACAAACTTCTCTCTGCCAGTCTTTCTAAAGAAAATTATTTTTTCAAATAAACAAGTACCTATAATCAAATGAGCATTCTTTTTTCAGATGAGCATTCAGTTTAAGAATCGCTGATCTAAAACACTAATCAGAGGTGGATGGACTTACTGTTCTTAGTTTGTCTGGAGCGTGCAGGAAGAAATCGAGGAACACTTTGTGGACCAGTGAGTGTTTAATGACAGCCTCTCTGATGAAACAATGGAAAAAATTTACTTTATAGTAAATTCATTGATGTTTTAAGTGTTATCATCATAAACATGAAAGAACAGTCATAACAGTTACCAGGTTCACTGAATTCAGCAAAGCAGGAGCTTAAGTAATGCTACATTCCGAGGTTCAAAATCGGGTTTATAATCAAAATCAGAACACTTTATTAATCCCCGGGGAGGGGAAATTGCAGAAGTTAGTTGCTCAAATTGCAAAGTACTATATATATATATATATACTTTATATACAAGAATAAAGTAAGAGTAAAAGTTGCTGATGAGTAAAATAATGAGGTGCATAATAAGATTCTAAAGATCAGAACCAACTGAAACACTTACTTCTGAGCCATCGGCGTTAGAATCTGTTTGGTTTCATCCATGATGCTTGTAAGTTTTTCAGGATGGCTCTCTAGAACCTTCTCCAGTGTGGGACAAACTGAGGACTAGGAATAGTAAAGATAAAGTTAATTTCAGGAAGCTTTAAAGTAACCACAGTATGCATGCAGTTAAACACCAGATGCAGTCAGTTGCATGCAGTTTACCCAAAATACAATCCCATCAATGATTTTCAAATTAATATTACCTTGCACACTTGGAACGTGTTCCCATACAATTCCTCAGTCAGCATCAGTCTCTGAGACAGGATTGCTTTGTCATTGTAGGCAAACTCAACCACAGACGATGCCTCCGAATGACGGAGCATCTGTTTGACCTTCCCTTTAAAAGCCATGATCACCTCCGCCACTTGCTCCTTGTTCCTAACAAAAAGAATGAAATGCTCTGCTTTATCGGTTCCCACAGAGACACGTGACTTAGGAATAACAGGAACAGAATGATGATTATTGTGACGTAAACAAACCAGGAGAACAGGGCGGTAACTCACCCATACATCAGAAACTTCTTTACGATGTTCCGAGCATATTTCGATTTACTCAACTCCACCATGTGATCTAAAGAAAAAACATTTTACCAAAAATGAGCATAAAAAAATGAATCCATAGAGTATAAAAAGTGTGACATCACAAACACCAACCCTTCAGTTCATCAAAAATGTCTTGTCTTTGTTTATCGTCTCCAAACTGGATGAAGCACTGGAGGACTCTGGTGGAGTCGTGCGCGAACGCGATCTGCGGATCAAATTACAGTCGGTTATTCAGGCGATGATTTATCAAAAGTAGAGGTGCCCACACTTTTCTGGACTGAGATCTGCTTTTTCGCGTGAACAGGTCCTCGCGATCTACCAGGATTCATCTTTTTTTTAAAGCTTTACTGTTTAACCCTTCTTATACACACATCATGTTGATATTATTAGCAATACAATGCAATCCACTGAAATAACAGTTATAATGATGATTTGCACTGAATGCTGTCAGTCAGGTGGGAGGAGTCTGAACAGTAGCTGCTGATGCCAATTCTTAAAAACAGGCTTCCAAATTAACATCAGTGAGGGTGGAATGATATCTGGACTTTATTATATTCATGTTGGCAAAAGTCTAATTCACATAAGTAGGTTGACCCAAAAAATGCTGTCAGATATGTGGCACAATTTTATGTTTGTATTTAAAGACATTTTATCTCTAAATTATTGTACAAGTAACTGTACATTAATTGCTGTTCGACAAATATTTATATGCAACATATAACAACTTTACTCTCACCCTAAAACTACAATAATCAAACGTAAACGTAAATATAACAAGTGATACTTTCCAAGAAGTCTGCTAAATGAATAAATTTAACTTTATTCTGAAGACACTGAACCCTGACCTGATTAAGTCATGTGACAAAATTAACCAATGAAAACTCACTGCCAGTTTTATCACAAAAATTATGAATAAAAAGAAATCACCAACAGTAGAAAGAAAAGTGTAATAAACAGGTGGAAGTTTCTACAGAACATTGACATACAGAGTTCGAGGCGATCTCCCATCAAGCATTGTGTGATCGACCGGTCAAACACGATCGACATTTTGGACACGCCTGATCTAAAGTGACTTACTCTAAAGGAGCACATCAATCAAAAAAATAATGATAAAATGAAAACAATAAATAAATATAAAAAAAGAGAATATGTTTTTGGTGCTGGGAAGATACACCCAGGACAGGGTGAAAAAAAGGAAACTCCACCTGTTTGGGATTTAAACCTGGATCTTCAGTGATGAGACAGATGTGTTAACTACTACACCACTGTGCCACCCCTTCTCTAAAATGTAGAGCTTTAGAGCGAAATGTATTTGAACTATGGGAAACGTAAAGTAGGCGGAGCAACATAAATATCCTTAAAATTGGGAGACAAACTGACCGTCTTGACTTTGCCCTTCACGAGTTCCTGCAGTTCCTTCATCAGCTTTACTTTCTTCTCCTTATTACAGTCCTTCCTGCAGAAAACAAACACAGACAGAAACATGACGACTGAAACTGATGTGCATGTCTCTTAAATACTGCTGTCCCAACACCGGGTAATTAAATGACCTATAAGAGGAGCCTCGCTCACCTTCTCACCATCTCCCACACTTGTTTGGCTCGGCTCACCACTTGGAAGGCCTCCTTTTTATCGTTCTCCTGTCGATTCTGTTTCAGCTGCTTCTTCTTCTGTTTGAACTCGTTCCATTTGGGTTTCTTGGCTTCGGAACCTGAAGAGGTTTTAAAAGAAACACAAACACGTTCAAATATATTTTTAATTAAAGTAAATTATAAAACGGGTAGTTCCGGGGCTCATATCTGATTGGCTGAGCCGTTTGTCCAGCTGTGACATTACTGACAATAACACACCTCTGAGCGCTTCACGTTCGTATCAATGCATAAAATACAATACATTATTTTTCTGATGTTTTTATAAACTGTGTTTTGTAATTTGGCCATTAGATGGCACTTTTGGATTGTTAGAGAAACTGGAAAATTCTTGTTACCCAGCTATCAGCCTTCACTTTAAAAGACTGTACAAGATTATGTACTGAAAAAACAGATTATTAATGATTTTGCTTTTAATAAATGCATTTATGAATCAAACCTTATTTTATTGTTTGCAACTGTTTATAAAAGCAATAAGGTACTCAAGGTTGTGTATTATTGTGAATAAATCACAAGAAAGAGGTGGAACTGTAAACTGCACTCTGTGTGTTGTGCCTAGCAACACACTCTTTCCAGTGATTTTGACACAATAATGCCACCCTCTTGTACCTTATTGCTTTATTAAACAGCTGGTTAGATCCTCATTTAACAATACAATTTGGAAATAACCCACGGCACTGAAATTTTACACATTCTCCCCATGTCCGTGTGGGTTTTCTCTGGGGTTTCCCCACCCCCCATAACCCTAGTTCTTAATATTGGATTAGGAAGAAAAAGATGAATAGATAATATCATTAAGTCAGTGAGAAATGTACTTATAGGAATGAATCCCGGAACACTTACCCTCCTCTGATGAAACATTGTTGTCTGATATTTTTCTCTTTCTTGAAAATGATCCATCAGCTAATTTTTGTTTGGAAAATTTCTCTGCGCTGCTATTTGCTCCTGATTTATTAAAACTCTTCTTTTTGTTTGTGTTGAAGGAGCGTTTCCCTGGAGACTCTCCATCGGCGTTTCCTCCAGATTTTCTGAAGGTCTTCTTTTGGTCCACGCTGTGGGGTTTGAACGCTCGCTTTACTGGAGGTTTACCGTCTGGTTTTCCTGAGAACATTAAAATAACAGTTAATTTTTGGCTTTTATTTCAATCCAAACATGATCAGATAGAGAACCTACAGCAGAAGAACTGACAATACGAGGCGAAGTATTTTTGGGTGATGTTGTAAGAAAACAGAAAAACAGCATTACAGAACCAGCCAAAATTTTGTAAAAGCCTTATTTTTAATCTACTTATGGCGATTAATTACAAAATGTAAGATTCATAATCTGGTCGTAGAGCAAATTAAATACACCAGACCTCAATCTGGTGTTCGATTAGATCTAGAAACCCTGATGATCCCGTAAACCTGTCTTTACCTTTTCCTTTTGCTCTGAAGGCACTTTTCTTCCCATCTCTCTGATTAAATGACTTCTTTCTGGGTTTGGACTCCATTCTGATCTCCAAACTGCAATAAAAAATCCACATTTAAAATTAAGAGACACTGTCTCCTAAAAACGAACTGATTTTACAGCCTTTACACACTTCTACTTTCTAAATAAAATCCCATATTTACAGTTAAACAGCCACGTTAGCAAAATGCTAAACCACTGATATACATTTAAATAACAGTAATAAATGATCGTAAACATTTAACTTCAGATATCAGATGGATTCGACTTAGACACTGCAAGTGTACAGATTGTGTATAAAAGGAAGGCAAAGCGTTTATTTTGTTTATTTTCAGTTAAATGTAACACGTCGGTAACTCACCCATGTGTTATGGAGCCACGATGTCGTTTTCTTCGCGCTCTGCTGATGTCAAGGAATCAGTTATGATGATGAGACGCTACCGCCACCTGCTGGAGCAGGAAGTAGTTCGAAGTTCAGACCGCGACACGTCACAGGATATGAGTACTAAAATTGTAGCTAAGATGTACCAGTTAAAATTCATTAAAACATACGAAATACAATAAGAATGTGACTTAACTCTAAACGGTTGACATTTTAATTAACCTGACAACGCGAGGTAATGCCGAGGCAGTATCTGCGTATTCGCAGGAAGAAACCTGTAGCAAACTAAAAGGTGGTGAGTTACTATTATTTATTGACTTATTTATACTTATTACTCAACTAACATATCTATCTTTTTTGTTGTTGTATTATTTATTTAATATTTTAGTACATTTGCCATGTCAATAAAGCAAACTGAATTGAATTTAATTGAATTGAGTTAAAGCACTTTTGCGAACTTTTCAGTAAGGAAAGTTGCTATTGGCTGTCCCTAAAGTCAGTAAACGTCGCGAACACGTCATCGTCTAATTAGCATAATAGTCCACCGTAAATGTTAGAACTACAAATTAACTAAAAAAACTTCTTATCATTTTCTTTTTGACTTTGAAATAATCTGTCATTTCTTAAAATAAATGAATGACTTAAATGTTTTCACCCACGTCATATTATCTATTTTCACATAAATTACATAAATAAATTTTCAGTTCTTTAGCTAAAATCTATAACACACACCATGGACGAGGCGATAAAGTAATAAGTTATAGTGATAAAGTGATCTATTTTGCCTACTGTGCTTACACACACAGAGTCCTCCACATTAAACCCATCCATGCAGTGACACATACACAAATATACACACTGGTAAAGAGAGCACACTTGCCTGGAGCGGTGGGCAGCCTTGTATACGGTGCCTGGGGAGCAATTGGGGTTAGGTGCCTTCAGGTTAAAAGGCTGGTTCCTTAACCACAAGCCTACAACTGAACATTCATTCATTATCTTCCACTTAATTCTCTACGAGGGTCGCGGTGGGTTTACCCTGCCAATGCAGGAGAGAACGTTTCGGGCGCTGGGCAAATCCACCAATCCATCGCTGGGCACACACACACACACACACACACACACACACACACACACACACACACACACAGACTATATGGGACAATGTAGAGCAGTGCCTGACACTGTAAGATAAATGTATTTATAGCTACATCCCGCTCCTTCATTAGGGGTTGGGCTCAGTGGCAGATTGGGCACGCACAGTTCATTTGCAGTTTGGACATGGAGCGATGCGGGTCTCTTTGAGCGCTGAAAGTCTTGTAGAACGGGACTCACCAACAGAAACTAAAGAACATGTGAGTCTCCAAAAGTCTCCAACAACACGGAGAAAAAATGCTTGATTTGTTGCTAGTTGCGTTTTTTTGTAAAATGGCAAATGTGACATTTCCAGGATTTTGTGCATACTACATCCTACATGTGTATTTAAAGCAGTTCTTGCTAGTAAAAAAAATCTTGAAACCACACTTTATTAGATTCCAGTCACAGCTTATAACATTTTATTGAACAGTCATGACATAAGGGTGCATTAAAATCTAAAAAGTGTTCCATACATAATCAGACTGTAAGAAACATCCAGAAAGAGCAGCAAGCTAGCTATTCATGCTCTATTGTCTTGTTTTTTGTATGTTGAGTTTGCAGAAGATTTGAATTAGATGATGATCAAAGACTAATCACAGGAACATGATCGTGGGATTCAGAAGTTCCATGTAGCGGAGGGCAGATGTGGGTCAAGCATACCTGAGTTAATGGGAAAAAGAAAAACCTGTCATTTAACCAGGCCCAAAGACAGGGGCACAGTAACTGAGGTGTAGAACCTGCAAACTCCACACAGAACATACCTCTGCTCTTATTAGGAATAAAAGTAAAATATAAAAAGTGTGTAATAAAATACAATTTCTTACCTGAAAAAAAGATTTTTAAGGTCCAACGTGTTTCCAGATTTAAAGCTTGACTCATCAACTACTGCAGTAATATGAATGTCATAACTCTGCCTGTTAGATCAGATCAGATTTAAAGGTTGGTAATAAGTCATTTTTAGTTGTAATATTTTTATGTGAATAAAATTGTTTTTTGTGTTATATCACTATATAAATACCTTTTGTTGGCGATAAGTAAAACTTTTCCAGATAGCGTCTGACCCAGTTTAGCAAACAGAGGTGTCTGGAGGAGACAGCGCACCTGGTACCAGTGGGACAGGGGCTCATGGGGTGCAGTCGAAAGCCATATTGTTGTCCTGTCAAAAACATAATGATTAATTCCTAAAATCTTACTGACGAACAAAAAAGTGGTGCTGATAACGAAAATCATGTCAATCTTGTTTTAAATGATTCACTGAATCACTATAAAGAAGTACATTAAACATAATAAACTGGTTTATTCATTTATTCAGTGCCTACAGAAAAACATGGTACGTAGACCACTTATGGACCCAACAAATATTTTTGATTCCATTTTACATAGACACGTGCACAAAATCGTTATTAAAAAAAAAACTTACAATGGTCTCAGAAATAACTTGAATTTGAGAAAAGTAAAGTGTTCTGGTCCACTCTTCATGAGCAAACTACTCCAGTTGTCTCGGGTTTGAAGAGTGCCATTTCCAGACGGCATGTTTCAGCTCCTTCCAAAGATGCTCAATAGGATTTAGGAGGGGGCTCATAAAAGGCCACTTCAGAATAGTCCAATATTTTCCTTTTGGCCATACTTGGGTGTTTTTAATTGTATCTTTGGGTCATTATCCTGTTGCAAGACCCACAACCTGTGACTGAAACCTAACTTTTTGACACTGGGCAGCACATTTCTCTCTAGAATCCTTTGATAGTATTGAGATTTGGTACCCTTCACAGATTCAAGACTCCCTGTGCCAGATGCAGCAACGCAGTACCAGAACATAACAGCGCCTCCTCCATGTTTGTTCTCTGTTGGAGAATAGTTTATAAGCAATGCCTGACTTTTATTTGTTCATTTTCATAGCATTATTATTTATTGTTACCTTTGCCAGATTCAGGTTATTTCTGTGACCATTTTCCAAGAGGTGCCAACAATTTCGTCCACGTGTGTAAACTTTAGATGGAGACGGTTCTGATTACTTAAGACCTGTGGTCCCAAATATAACCGATAACAAGATAGGAAGGCGCTCACTTTGCTCCGACTCATCATCATTCAAGGACATGGCTTAAAAATGTCATTGTCAACTATTGAGAACCAAACGGCATTAAACTACAACCTTCTTGGAGCTCACAAAGTGATGAAGTGCAGAATGTCATTGAAAATCCATTTCTGTATCACACTCAGAGCTGCTCTATCTCAGTGCAGTAAATGATGACATCACCACCATGGCACAGCATTACCAAGGAGACCGGACTCCTTCAATGCTGGGGAGGGTTGGACACTAATAGATGATACAGTAGGTATAAGTTCAAACTCAAATCATCAGCAGACAGTGAATAGAATATTGAAGACCTAAATGTTCTATTCAGGAACTCTTCGTCTCTTGGTTCTCTTAAGTTCTATATGATATAATCCGGAACCATATCTGTGTCCAAATGTTGTTGATTGAAATTAGATATCTGATAAAGTGTCTGGTTCTTACCTTGATCCTACAAATGCCACATCGAACCAGAAAGCAAGTCCATGAATCAGACCGGACTGAAGCAGTTTGAAGACGAAAGGAATTTCCATTCTACACATCCGAAACACACAAATCAATTTTTTAGAGAGACACTCAACATTCTCATGAACATCATTATCTAGATCTTATTCAGGACACAGTCCTGAGGTTTGTTCTGTACCTTTGTAAATCCTCCTCTGTGGCTTCTAGGAAGTTGATGGTGTACTTTACAGACCTGGCCATCAAAATCTGCACGTCGAACGTGTCCTTCAACCCAGGACATAAAAAACAATTCTGTTTAAGGATCATGGAAACAAGGCCATCAAACAGTTAACAAAATGTAAACATACCACTATTGGCTGCTTGAAGAACTCATCCATGGCAGCAGAATGGAGTCCACTGAGGTTTACACCATAAAAAGAGGTCTGGAGCCTGAAACAAAAGATTGGTATATTACAGCTCATGGTTGCTGATTGGTTAGGGTGTTGGACTATCAATCCAAAGGTTGTTGGTATCATATATGGACTGTTCGGGTGGGGTTCGGCGCCCTCATTTAAAACCACATTAAACAAGTCTCCAGCTGTGATTTATGTGTCCAGCTCTGTGTGTGTGTTGGAAATGATGTCTCCACTAGGACAGTAGCCCAGTCATACATGGGTCTATTAATATTTTAGTACCATAGAGTACTTTTTGGTTCTTAAATCCCTTTTAACTTGGAAATATTTGGGTAACACATTATTTAAATCAGATCCGTCGGAAGTAGGAATAACACATAGAAGGACCGAGGTAATGTTTTAACCAGATGTTGGTATCTTCACCCAGAACTTAACTCAGACTGCTTGTGTTTACATGACCTCCACTCACAAGGGCTGGGACTAAGACGATTTGGGCAGTGTGCTTCACCACTAAGACCCGGTTTGGACTGTGTTGAATACAGGTTGGCGAAGGGTCACGGCACTGTGCGAGTAGAACATGAGCACAGGCCCCAAAGAGACATCAAATAAACCATGGAGGAGACTGTAAACATTCAGAGGGAAGCGTGAAGCTCCAGTGAGAGGGACTGTGAGGGCATGTAGGGGTAGGTTATGGTCTGTTAATACCCTGCTATTTCTTCTGAATCCGTCTTCCATCCAGAAATGGAACGTGTGTGTGTGAGCTCATTCAGTTTAAGGACCAATAATAGACTTTCAGTTTAACCCAGTTGTTCTTTGAGATCTGATCTCATTTACAAGCTCTAATCTAATTTACCTCAATCATTCTGTTTTTTTCTCAACCAGATCTGATCTGCTTTAGGCCAAATCTGATTCTTCAAACTAACCCAGAATTTAAAAAATGAAACTGATTTAATCTGTTTTAGATCCTCCAGAGTTAAATGAGTATCACGCTTATTATTATTATCTGATTTAATCTAGCTAACTGCTCGTTTTTAGCTGAAAGTTGACTTGGATCACTAACCAGAAGTTAGAACGTGCATGATGTTCCGAGTAAAGCTGTTCATCAGTAAATGGAGCCAGATGGATGTCACTGAAGGTGGGGAACATCATACCTGTTCATATGAAACAATGAAAACATTAAGAGACATTCAATCATTTTAAAGATTAAAAAGAATCAATTAAAATATATAAAATGTTTAAACGATGATAAAAAGTTTGGTCTTTTATAAATATCAATTAATGCTGAAGGACACATTGGAGCTGATATATGGTTCCTGATTATATCATGTAGAACGTCAGAGAACCGTGAGATGAAGAATTACTGATTCAGATCTTCAACTGAGATAAAAGTGTCTGCTGATGATTTGGGTTTGGACCGGATGTCCACTGTATCATCTCCTATTAGTGTCCAGCAACAGTCCCGGTCGCCTTGGTAACACTGTTCCATGGTGCTGATGTCACCATGTTTATCACTAATTGCAGTTTGGTTCTAAATTGATGACAAGGAAATTTTCAGCAGCCTCCTTGAATGATGTCCAATGTCTCAGGTCCTATCATCAGATCCTCATCTGATTCATACATGATGTATCAGATTTGTGGAGGAACATGAACAACTTCCTTCACCTTGGTATCAGTTCTGTTTGGTAACACAGGTTTCAAATAATGAGAACCTTTTCCCTCCACATTTTATTTCAAGTGGATCTTGGATCGTGGATCTTCAAGTTGGTGGTTTATATATCACGGCTGATGAATTGACCAGTTAATTTTAATGTAATGCGACTCTGTATCACGATGAACATTTCATTTTTCAAAATTAAATGGTGTGATTTTCATTATCAGCAAATTAAAATACATTTCTTTTCCCCTAAAGTTCTCAAGAATCAACATCCCCATTAACCAGTAAAATTTGGTTATAATTGCACCCATAAAGTCCATAAAGTCGGACTGAATGAATCTAATCTTGTTGGAGGTACAAACCTTTAGGTTTTAACCAGTTTTTAGAGTGCAGATAGCTCTCCAGCATCCGCTCATTTAGAAGCATATACCCGATAGGTTCAGAGACGATGACGTCCACTTTCTCAGGACACCAAACCTCCTCAATCTTCCCGGCAAGTACAACAATCTTATCCGACATTCCGTTGCTCCTCACAAGTTCCTGAAGACAGAAATCCAAAGAATGCATTGAAGCTTAGCATTTGATGAGATTTCACATATGATTTTGAGGGAATTCAGGGTTTCAGCTAGTGATCCAAATGTCAAAACACACACTCTAACACTTACAGCTCATTAAGGGAGCATGCAGCTAAACGGTAAACGGTATGCCAGTCTGATCTCGATCGAAAACATGATTTGATAAAAATCTAATAAGTTTTAGTTTGGTCATGTTTTTTGATGTCTCTGTATGTTGTTAGTTTACATATTTCCCGACATGCTAGTTAGTTCTATTACATGTTGAGCTGGTTTTGGATCTTGTACGGCATGAGGTTCAATGTTAGTCAACTGCACGAGACAGAAAATTATAAATGACAAATAATAGCTTATTCAATTTTCTAAAACGATCACAATCATAGTGCCATGCTATTGCAGATGTTTACACCGTAGTGTGTGTGCACCCTATACGCACAAAAAAAAAAAGATTTATATCATATCATCAAAAAGAACCAGCAGTGCTAAAATGCTGGAAGGAGTCTTTGTCCTCATCAATCGCTCTAACGAAGCAAAAGCTTCACTGCGACCTAAGGACATTGCTTTAAGGGCCCTCACTGTCAACTTTGGTGGACTTTGGGTTTGAACTCCCAACCTTCAGATTAATAGCCCAACACCCGAACCACTGAGCCACGAAGCCCTCAACATCTGGTTGTAGTATAAAGTTGTAACTGAAGCAAGAGAAATTAGGCAGAATCACTGAAACCATTCATGTCTCAGGAGCAAGATTTTCTTCCAGCTACGAAAATATATTTTCTTTTCATCTCCTCTACAGTCAAGGGCCATTAGCCACAGAGAATGTGATGCGTTCGGGTGTAAAGGAGCTCCTTACTGTTGGCCATATTGAAAATTTCTCTTTTTTCAGCGGGAGCATGTGACCCAGTGGGGTGTCTGAATAAACAACCTATTCCAGTGTTTTGAATTTAACCTGAATGATCCTGGATTCTTCTGAATTAACAAACCCCAAAAGAGGAGCATCAGTGTGTTAAATCTAAACCGTTGCAGAGTAAGGATTAACAAGATGTTGTAGAATGTGGTACGAATACTTCTGCGTATTTGGCCACAGAGCTGGCCTCCACTGCGTACACTTTCTTGGCTCCAGCCTGGACAGCAAAGAAGGATAGGATTCCGGTTCCACAGCCCACATCAAGAACCACCTGCAGAGACGGGAATGAGAGATTAAGCACAAACAGTTACAAATACTTTCAAAAAGAGTTGAAAGTGTTGAGCTGCCAACTAACTTTGTCAGTGAAGTCGATGTCGTTCAGCAGGATGGCTTTTTGGTATGTTGCTGTTCTCAGGTAATCTTGAAGCATGTTCTGCTGCTGTGACAGACAGCCGTAAAACTGAAGAAAACAAAAACTCAGTTATCACATCCATGTATGTTTTACAATATATTGTGCAAGAGAAAAGTTCTTGTTTGAGAAGAAGGAATTATTAGGATCTGCTGGTGGAGCCTGAGAAAATCCTGGATCATTTAAGGACATCATTTAACATTCCTTGTCAACTATCAAGGACCAAACTGCATCCAACTTGAACCTTCTTCAAGTCCACAGTAATGAAGTGCAGCATTTCATTAAAAATCTATTACGTTTTACATTTAGATCTTCTCTTATCATCTCAGTGCAAGAAGTGATAAACATGGTGACATCACCATCATGATGGAGAGACATTACAGGGCAGGTAGTGGTAACTCAGTGATTATGGCGTTGGACTATAAAAGTTGTGGGTTCAAATCCCAGGTCCACTGAAGTTACCAATGTAGGTTCTTGAGCAAGACCTTTAACCCTAATTGCTCCAAGGTGCTGTATCAACCCTGTGTTCTAATCCCAACCAAAGTTGGGATACTTGCAAGTCCCTTTGGATAAAAGCGTCTGCTAAAAAACTAAATGTTAATACAAACACACACCTTCACACCAATGTGAAAACAATTCATTTTTACCAATTTACATACTAAAAGGGAAAGGAATATGGCAGTTCTGAAGGAAACCCTAATATGAGAACATGCAAACTTTTCACTGCATGGGAATTGACCCACCATTACACCCTGGAGATATTATTTGTGGTTTAATAATATATGCAGGTAAACAAAATGGATTAATATTAATAGTGTTTCTCTGCCATATTCTCTGACCGCAGTTTCATATAAAATTTCCCATACAGTAGAGATGTTACCTGGAAGTACTGGAGGGAAGACGAGTTTTCTGTCCTCTGATCAAATGCTGAAACTTCTCCTCCACACTGAGTCCTTGATCGTATCATTCTGTGAAATATCTGAAAGTCTAGATTTGGACAAACAGTTAATCCTTTGATAAACATTAAGACATTAATTCCCTGTATCACTAAATGGGATACTGTACTCCTAATTTACGCCAAACACCCGGATGGTGTACGGTTTCTCCGACAAGCCAAGGCAAAGTTTAGGCAACGGCAAAGAAACCAAGAGACTACTTAGAATGTCAAAGTGAAAATAATGAAAAACATGTTCAGTATGTGATTTTAAAACTAAAAGCTCAATGCTTCTTAACAGTCTGTGATTGTAAAACTAAAGTCCTTCTATATGATCAGTACAGAAAATAAACACTGGTGTAGGAAGGAGGTGTGTCCAAACTTATGACTAGTACAGTACATGACTTCCTCTTAATACTACAACCTGTGGAAATATGGGACCATGAACCTTCCTACATACTGAACCTGTACCTCTTGTGTTTGAGACCGACTGATACCAATCTGTACGATTTACCTTGCCATGATCTGAACTTCAGGAGGATGCTTACACAGTCCACGGTGACCAGGAAGGACTGGGACCCCACCCGACAGCACTCAGTGTCCCTGGTAATGCAGAGTTTGAGAACACACCCACCATTATCTGCCAAAAATAAAAAGGAACAATCAATAAAACATGCAACAATCCAGCTGTTTAGTGATAATCAGTGTGTGTGATAAACTCCCACTCTGAATAAAACTCTGTAACAAGCTTCACAGCATCAGCAGTGTCGTGGTGAAACATGAGAAATCACAGAGACTTAAACTGCACTAGTTTCCACACGGAGGCTGTTGGGTGGACCGGGTACAGAACGCAGTATGTGTGCTATCTGATCGTCTGTGCCAGGAGCAGAGCAGTGTTCCGTAGCAAAGCAAAACAATCTGGCAGTACACGCGAGCCTGAAGCCCACTGAGCAGAACCACCACGGCCCCTGAGCCTCCACATCGGAGCCGTAAATCCTCACAGGCCGTCAACTGGGCCGGTGAATGGACCACACACACACCGCACACACATACTACACTCATACACTACACAACACGAGTTAAGAAATTCTGTACATTACATATTTTTTACTACATGTTCAAACCTGAGTTTAGGTTTTGATTTTTTTATCGAAACCTGAGAGCTGTAAGTTCAATTGGATTTTTATTCACACACACAACCAAAATGAGGCTGCAGTTAATTTACACGGGTTCGAGCTCAGGAAACTGTAAAGCTGCTTTGAGAAAAAAATAATTTTATATACTGTATGTATAAACAAATTTGATCTTGGCTTAATGACTGCGCCAGCAAAACTAATAGTGTAGCCTACTTTCCAGGCTCCTATAATTTATTGCATTTTTGGACTGAAAGTAATATGTTTAAGCAAAGTTTAATTGTACATAACCAGAAGAGGCTGCTTGGATTTTTTAAAAGGGGTTCAAGCTGCTTGGATAGAAATTGTATATACACTATACATAATAAGCTATTCTAGGTATACAGTTTGGGATCACTCGCAAATTTTACTCTTTGAGAAAAACACAATGTCATGCAATTTACAAACAATATTCACAATTAATTTAAGTGTATCAAATGATTTTTAAAGAATAAAAATGTTTGGGAAATTAGCATCTCCAATATATACCCATTAGCATAAGCAGTCCTCTGAATGTAGGAGAAAATCAGAGTACCTGAAAAAATCCCACTCCGGAACAGGCTATCAGTGACATAACAAAAGCCATGAGTACTGCTGATAAGTACAAAAAGGTGGGCATCATGTGCACCGTGTGTTTTAAAGGTTACATAAATACCCTACAATTGAATTTACATGTTCTGTTTGATTAAATTATAAACATACAGCTGATGGTTAGGTGCTTGATTTTATAAACCTGTGTGCATACAAACCTGACTACATGATGATTAAAATATAGATCCCTGTACATTTGTCCTCCATTCATTTTAAATTTATAAAAAATCCTAGTTCAAATCCTAATTTAGGTCAAGTTTCCATGTTCTCCCCGTGTCTGGGTGGGTTTCCTCCCACATCCCAAAAACATGCACTCACGGTAAATTGAATGCTCAAAATTGACCTGTAAAATGTGTGAGTGAGCGATGGATTGGCGCCCTGTCCTGGATGTATCCGCCCGACGCCCGAGACTTTCTCCCCTCGATGGGCATGGGGGAATAACCCCCCACCCCCTCCGACCTTCATATTCAAGCATGTTACATTACAATGTGTTTTACAAAGATTTTTCTAAGTCTTTTAGCATCATTTGACATTCGTAAAAAATGTACAGATAATGACCAACTGTATCATTAAAAATGTTAGCAAATGTGGAAATAGTCTGTAATCTGTAATATATCAATATTGCGCTGAAAGCATGATTACCGTCCTCCACGTTGAGAGTGATGCCTGCAGAATCTCTGCTGAGTTGCAGTGTGAGATTTTGATGCTGTGCCTGTCTGGTTTTTTGCAGCTCAACATCTGTCTCAGAGTCATTTAGATAGACCAGGATGATGGAAAAGCTGCTCTGCTCCACACTGCTGCTGCCCATCATTCAGCCACGTAATCATACACGAGCATATTACTGTTTACAGGTCTCTAATCAGATTCTTATAGACTGAAGATCAACCTCATCTTAAATATCAGCACCTCAAACAAAATGAAACTGAGGTCTGAAAGTTCAGATGACAGACTGAGTACAGAGAGGGAGGAGAAAGAAGGCAGTCTAGCAGAAATGGGTGTGATTAAAAAAGCTCATGTATACAAATTTTCTAAATAAAATGATAACTTTTTGAATAGAAATCTAGGTTTTGTTTAATTTATGGTGGGTTTTTAAAAATATATATATTAGTGTCAGATTTGGGAGGTTAATAAATGTAAAAATGACAATAAAATGGAATTTCTTTTAAAAATGCATACATTTACTGTAACTTAATACCAGTTGAATGATAAAGAGTCAGACTGGTTAATGGGTTTTGTTAGCGCCAAAACAAATTTTTTTCCTTTTTACCCGATTAATGTTTAAGCTACACTTTTCTAAAGGCTGCAAATAAAAGGTCCAAAGTTTCATTCATTCACTATCTTCTGCTTATGCCTTTATGAGGGTCACGGGGGTTCCCCATGCCCATCCATTGGAGAACATCTCAGGTGCTGGGCACATACACCCAGGACACGCCAATCCATCGCTGAGTACGCACCCACTCACACTATACAGGGCAATTTAGACCATTTAATTTACCTTGAATCCATGTTTTTGGAATGGTTAAGGAAACCAGAGAACCCGGAGGACACCCACACGGACAACATGGAAAGTCCACCCAGATTGGGCTTCGAACCGGGAATCCCCATTGCTGAGAGGTTCTTTGTAAGCAGACGTTTGAATCCCGTGAAATACTATAAGACGATATTTATCAAATGGAATTTATTAAACATTAATATAAGATTTTTCTTTTATTAAAAAAAGTATGTCTATAAACTAGTTAAAAAAAATAAAATGAGTAGTGACATCTGCTGGAGGTTGAAATAAATACATCTGTCGTTCTATCTGCATGTATTTTCTCCAACCTCCAGCAGATGTCACTACTCACTCAGATGTCACTATAATTTTGTGTTTATATATCTGAAGAAGGGCTGCATTTGACCAGCAGATGTCGCTAAAATTCCATAAATTCAATTCACGTGATAAGTGATAATGATCTGTTTGTCTGCTGTGCTTTTTACACACAGAGGAATTTGTCCTCCACATTTAATCCATCCATGCAGTGAAACACACATGCCCGGAGGAGTGGGCAGCCTTGTACATGGCGCCTGGGGAGTAATTGGGTTTTGCTCAAGGACATTTACAACCATAGTACTGGGTGCGACCGGGAATCGAACCAGGGCTGGCTTATTAACCACAAGGCTACGACCATCCCTTCGAATATAACTGAAACATGAACTGAAGGAATAATGATATTTCAAATCTGCTGATGAGCCAGACACTGATGAGAATCTACAACAGAGCTGGGCAACGGTGTACATGAGAAACTGAATCAATACAGCTTACGCCAGTTTGCTGGGTGACGTACGATATGGAGGAATAAGCAGAAGAGACATCTTATTCAGTCATCTTTTTATTAGTCACATACCTGCAGCATGAACATGGAACTGATCACATGCATAGACTAAAAGTCTGGTCTGACGTCGTTCAAGGAGAGCAGGGGGACATTTTGAGGGGACGTGTTGAGGGCCCGACTTCTGTTCCTGCTGAACTGAGCCAGTGTTACACTACAACTGATATCAGCTCAGAAGGCACCGGAGGCGGATCCAGCAGGTCCAGCATTAAACTGCTAGAACTTCTAACATATAAATACCTAAATATTTAGAGGTTGTAATAAAAAATAACAATTTAAACATTGTTTTACTCTTATATGTCCTCTCTCTGTAGCTCGACTCTTCCTTTAGGTTGGGATTTACTTGTTTTACTGCATGTGCCTGCATCTTATTTTTAGCCTGGCCCCCAAAAATGTGGCCGGCTGCCGACATCGTTTCATCCTCCTCACTGGACCTTCACACTCCGACTTCTTGTATTTTCCACTCAGGTGATGAACTTAGCCACTGTGAACAAATAAGTGAAAATCAGCTGTTCACCAATCAGCTAAGCTCCGCACCCGCGCAGAAACACGACCCGTAACAATGCACTCAGTTCAGATTGTTCCAGTGACTTGACCTCGCCGCGGACCTGAGCTCGGACGTTAAGGCCATGGCAGTGTGGTAATCCCTGGCAATGTGATTTTTTTTATCATATATTACAAATCAGCATGCCAGGAACCCACACAGCCACAACATGTCAGTGAGGTAGAATGACAACACAAACATACATACACACACTTTTAAGGCCTTTTCCCCAACTCCTGTTTCTCCCATGCTTGGTTTAACTCTGGGTATTTCCATAATTGGGCACAACACCCAGATCAGGAACTTACTAACCCAGCTCCCCCACCCCACCCCCAACACACACACACCCACACACTCTCCAGTGATAAGCAGTTAAAATACATATGGAAGGAAACTATTTTCCTTCAAGGTGATTCCTTTTCCTTCTTCAGATCCAGATAATCATAATAATAAGGATACTTCATCAGTGAGAGACATTCATTCGCGAGAGTACTGCATTCAAAGATGAAACATTTTCCTCAATGATTTCTATGTGATACCACTTTTTTCCTCCATTTCACTGGGGTCTCTGGTTTCCTCCCACATTCCAAAGACTTACTGATGTGTACGTTGGAAACACTAATTGCCCCTCTGATTGGACTGCTTGTAAATCATGGAAGGGGAAAGACCTGGTGGCTTACCTCCCAAAAACCCTCTGTTATGAAACTCCGTGAATCAACAATAATGTAAC
>JAOUQT010000007.1:166762-182148 GCA_025769995.1 Xyliphius kryptos | reverse complement strand
AAGTAGCGCCTTTTTAAAAGCATTTTAAGGTCCTGGAGTGGCCTAGCCAGTTTCCAGATCTCAACTTTTTAAAAAATTTAGTGTTGGAGTTAAAAGTCCATTTTGCGCAGCGAAACCCCCAAAACATTACCGTTCTAGAGGAGATCTCCATGGAGGAATACGCCAAAATACCAGCTACAGTGCGTGCAAACCTCTTAAAGACTTACAGGAAAGGTTTGACCTCTGCCATTGCCAATAAAGTTTATGTTACAAAGTATTGAGTTGGACTTTTGTTATTGTATTTAACCAAAAGTATTTGCTTATCCATCCAAACATCCATGCTCCCAGCTTTGTGGGAACAATTTGGGCTGGCCCCTTCCTCTTCCAACATGATTGTGCACCAGAGTCTGGTGTGGATGACAGAGTTTGGTGTGGATGAGGGATGAACTTAACTGGCCTGCACATAGTCCTGACTTTAACCTGATAGAACAACTTTGGTATGAATTAGAGCAGAGACTGAGAGCCAGGCCTTCTTGTCCAACATCAGTGTGTGACCTCACAAATGCACTCCTAAACCTTGTGGAAAACCTTCCTAGAAGAGTTGAAGCTGTTTAAGCTGGAAAGGGTGGGCTGACATCGTATTGAACCCTATGGATTAGCTCATAGGTAAGTCAAGGCAGGTTAGGGAATGCTTTTAAAAAATATTGTGTATAGCCGTCCAGCTTTCTTTTAATCTTTTTTAATTCTTCTTCAAAAAAAATAATCTTATTGAAGCTCATATTTATATTCAGTATTTATAAACTGTATATAGTTCTTGTAAAGCTGCTTTGTGACAATGTTTCATTGTAAAAGGTGCTATAGAGTGTAAAAGGTCAAGGCTTGACTAAATTTTTATTAAAAGTATGATGGGTAAATGCTACATGGAAATGGTGGTACTGAGCATGCAAAGCTTAAAGCATCACTGGCACCTACAATGTTGTGAGCCTTGGCCTTCCCGTGGATGTACATTGTGTGCATAAAGAGTTGTAAGTATAATGTGTAGAGTAGAATTTAAGTAGCAGATTTGTGATGTGAACTTGGAGGAGAGTGGGTCTGAGATGCCAGAACACACTGCTGAGCCTTCTGGTGATGTTCTGGGCTTTATTCACTGAAAGACAAATGAAGGAGGTGCTTACCTGATAACCCCTATTAATAGTTCGCAAGGAAATGGTTGTCTGAAGAATATGGGTGTAGGGAATATGGTGGTTTCTGTGGGACACTTAGGTACTAAGAGCATGATTGTATATTCTTACTACTATTTTAGTTCATTTGAATTTTTATAATTAACATTTAGTTGCTGATTGGATCATTAGTGGCCACAGAAACATAGTATAGATTATCATGGAGGTAGATAATGTGCTGGTTTCTGTGTGCAATGTATGAAGTGCAGGATTGTCATCTTTTCCTGTAGTAATTCACTCATCAGTCAGTGCACAGTCGGTTATATTATATTTCAAAATATTTATCTACCAACAAAAGTTAATGCTAAAATTGTCGGTATGTTAGGAAATTAAACATTACTTCCCATAACCATATTTCATACTAAAAAAAACATAGTATGACAGTCAAAATTTCCCAGACTACCTAAACGCTGTGTAATACCTACTAAATTATTTACACCTAAATTTACACAAATTGTTCCCTGGACAACTGATCAAATGAAAAACAAACCACACAAAGAATTCTCTCCGTTCACAGAATCTTGCTTTATTTACTGACACGCAAACATTTTATGTAACATTTTACTTTCTGAAAGTAATGCTTGGCAATATTTTTGTAATAACAATTATTTATACATTTTATAATATTCATAAATATACAACAGGCCATGAGTTTTACTTATCAAACTACTTAATTATCACTTTTATCCTGTGAAATAGTGCTCCATTATTCTGAAAATATCATTCTGTACTTATGGCAGTGTGCCAACTTCCTTCTATGAGAAGCAACATCACACATGAACAGTATCAGGAAGCTTTACTCTTTTCATGTCATTGGACTCACCTTTACTTCTTCAGATAATCCTTTTAACAGATGCCCCAAACAGTCTGAGAGGGTTTTATCAGAGAAAATAACATTACTATGGTCCATTGCATTCTAATCCATGTACTTCCTGGAGAATTTTAGTATATCTTGTGTTTTTCTTAGTAAAAAGTTGCTTCTTCTTCTTCTTCCAGGCCTGAATCTAAATGGCTTTGCATCATTTTTCATGGGTCTGCACTCAAAACTGCCTGCTGCCATTGTTGAGAAAGTGCTGAACAGTTGGTAACACAAACCCTTTTGGAGATGGACCTGGCACTTGCTGGACTTTATTTGGTTCCCTGAAGCCCCTTCGCAGCAATAGGACCTCTTTTATGTTCTTGATGCTAAATGGTTGACTTGGGTGAAATCCCACAAGCAGCTATGTCTTTGCTTGTGAAGCCATTTTTATGTAACGCCATGTTTGCTGCATCTGTTTCCATTAAGAGAAGACAATGATTTGAAGCATGACACCCCCCCCCTTTACAGCAAGCATTCTGCTCTTATAATTCAAATAGGCAGGACAGAGTGATATTATCTGCCTTGTCCTCATTAGCACTTTCTTCTGATTCAATTTTTTAAATACTGATCTAACCCACATTTAATTCCACATTTAATTTTCACTGAAATGATATTATCAAGCAGGGTTGTTTTTATGGAATAAGCAGTAAAAATTGGGCTTAAGTTTATTTTAATGGAAATAAAAATTATTGATTATTGCTATACAATTACTTATTCACTTTGCCTGTTTATTTATTGAATTATTCATTCATTCATTTATTTTCTATACCCACTTAATCCTACTTCTGGGGTCAAGGGGAAGGAGGTGCCCACCCGGCAACTTTAAGCGCAAGGGTAGAAACAACCCTAGACAGGGCGACAATCCATCGTAGGGCGCATATACACACAATCACTGTGTTCAAGCACTAGCTAGCAAGACCGTGGCAGCTTCCACTCAATTCATTTTGCGTGTTTTGCGTTCCACTCAATACACACAATGCATGGTGGCACACTGAAGTGCAGCTTGCACCCTTTATTCCTAACGTGGCACTATCAAACTGATTTCAAATATTGGTGGGCATCACAAGTTCAAACTAACAAAATCCAAACAAAATCATGAAAACACAAAAATATTATTGATGTATGTTACAACATATCTACAACATATTAGCTACAACGCTAGTATACATTTGTATTTGACTAAAATAAACAGCATACCATTCTGGTGTCTATTCTGCCACCAACAGATTATAGGTATTTTTAGGTAATATAGATAAAAGCACACACTGACTTTTTAGTTAAGAGTGTCAATTTGCTCTGATGGATGTGACACACTGCAACATGATTCTGCCTCTGCTGTGTCATAGGTGTGCATAACCAAGTCTATAATCTTCCAAGCGAATTAAAGCCCCTCTCTGCCTCAGAAAATGAGTGGTACCAAAAGGAGTGATCTCACTAGAGTTTCAATTTCAGTGATAAAACCTTGCAACTCTAATGGAAAACCTTTTAGAATATTTGTGGTCTCTCCAAAGGAACTGTACATGTAAATATGTTTGAATATACAGTATGCAGCTGGATTTCCCACAGTTGGCCATTAATTTCTGGATATGAACCACAGTGTCAATATTTCCCGAAAGAAAAGTGGTTCTTCAGTTTTTTCAAGAGTAGGATTACCCTCCTGGAAACATTCTTTAAATTGTGTGTGAATGGTGTAAATTACCTTATAAGACTCAACTCCATGTAGTGTTCCATAGGGGTTTTAGCACTTAATTCTGCATTATAGTTACTTGACTTACTTGGAATTAGTATTGGTTCTAAGACTACAGAATTCACAACTGTAGATCCCTTCTCAAAAAGGACGGACTTATTACGTCTTTAGCGGTAGAGAGTCGATTGAAACATACAAACAGCAGCCTGCATACCATAAAGCAACTGTGTCCTTGTCTGAAGAGAAATGCTGAGCATCTCGCACGACTCTAAAAGCTGCGCATGCCTTCAGTGCTACCAAATTCACAGTGTGCTCCACAGTACACATATCATGCTAGTGGATGTTTCTCACTTATATGAGCCTGTATATCAAAATATTTGCCAGACATATTCACTACGCCTTCATTTGTTTCTCTGTGCAGTTCTGATACTTTCAAATATAGTGTGCAAAGTATATCTAATGCTACTTTTGCAAGATGCTATCCTGTTGGTTCAGTTACTGAATACATGCCAATTAATTCCTCGTAAGTATTTAAGTCATGATCTACGTAATCACATCATACAGATTTTTATTCTCGACCTGATATGTCTTTTGTCCCATCAACAATCAAGGAAACTGTGTCACTGGGAGGCAATGAATAGTTTTAGCTTTTCCTCTTATAAGCTCATTGCTCATGATGCCTAGTATTTGCTTCTAAATGAGATGACTAGTGTAAACCTGCTTGTGTGTCTCTAACTGCAAACATCTGCTTTTTCTTTAAGATGTTGGGATAGATTACCCTTCTTTTCCACATGACCTTGTAGAGATAAACCTTGCTGAGCTAAGTATTGTGATGGAGCCTACAGTCTTCAGCAATCCATAACTTCCTGCCTCCCGTTGTCTGGCAATAGCCGAAGAAATCTGTGAAAATAGTGTTCCTTTTCTGAGCATATATGATAATGACATGGATATTCAACTAAATTTTTGAATGCCCTGAGAAACTCTCAATAACATTTTTAGTTTAAGTCTACACTTACAAAGGACAGTGAAAGCAAAAACTCATGACCGCTTGTAAAGCGGCACTGTAATGCAACAATGTAATGAAAAAAGTCCTGAATTTAGATTAAAAAAATACCTGGTTAAACAAATAAAGCTTGTTAGCAATTATACTTGGTCGTTTATTTATTGAGGAAAATTATTCAGTATTACATAAATGTGGCAAAAGTATATGGACCTTTGCTTTCAGCATCTGGTGTGACCTCTTTTGCAGCAATAATTATAACTAAACTTTTTTCTGTAACAATTGATCAATACTGCAAACCAGCTTGGAAGAAATTTAGCCCATTCATCTGTCTCTTCTAGACTGCCTTTCTCTCTTCTACTCCTTGGTCACCTAGCCCTCTGTCGCCTTCGTCTCGGTCTCTCTTTGTCCTTAACTGCTGCATTTCCTCTGTCATCTCCTCCTCTCTCTTGCACAACTGCTACATCTCCTCTGTCACCTCCTTTTTATCTTCTTTGATTGCTATGTATTCTCTTTCAGTACTTTACTATCTCTCTGTTAACTCATTCTCTCTCTCCTTATCTGTGCTTCTTCATGTCCCTCGCTGGTCACCAATCGTTAATCAGCTGTGCCTCCTTGGCATTTTTTTCTCTTTGGTCACTTGTTCTGCAATGATATTCTTGAATCTGATATAAAAAAGCTCATTTAATGTTCAAATGGTTTTAGAGAGGTGGTGATGTCACATCTGTGACATCACCAAAAAGTTGCAAAGCATTTTAAATGCCTTTTTCCTTTATTAACATATTGCTTTGTTTCAGTCTTACCCAAAGAATTTTACTGTAATACTATCCCAAATAGCCAATAACACTACCATCACCTCCATCACACTGATCTATCTGGATGTTTTCATTTCAGTTGTTTGTTACATTAAGTTGTTTTCAACTCTGTACAGTGTCCTGGGATGTTATGTAAGGAACTTTATAAATAAAATTATTATTATTCTTATTATTATTATTATTATTATTATTATTATTATAAGATTAAAAGATATTTAATGTTCAAATGGATAAAGTTCATCGATTTTGCAAATATTCATTTATTTTTTTATTTTGTGTAATACGTTTGGGATCTGAGGACATTAATTGGTGAAGCTTTGTCTGTGACATTCTTACCCATTCTTTTATGATGGATAACTTCAGTTGCTCAACAGTCCGGGGTCTTCGTTGTCATATTTTGCACTTCATAATGTACCTCACGTTTTGCAATGGGAGACAGGTCTGGACTGCAGACAGGCCACTCTATTACCCACACGCTTTCACTACAAAGCCATGCTGTAACATGTGTAGAATGTGGCTTGATATTGTCTTTTTTTATTAAGCAGGAATGTACCTAAATATGTTGCTCCAAAACCTGTATGTACTATTCAGCATTAATATTTCCTTCACATTTGTGCAAGTTACCGAAATTGCATCCGTCCATCTCAGATCAGCTTGGGCCAAGAGAAGCCCGAGGCTGACAATAGATTTTTTAAGTGTTCCCGAGCTTATGTGGTATTATCATTACAGAATGATGTCGGTTTTTAATGCAGTGCTGCCTGCGGAGTCGAAAGTCATGGGCATTCACTGTTGGCTTTCGGCCTTGCTGCTTACTTGCAGTGATTTCTCCAGATTCTCTAAATCTTTTGATGATTTTATGGACTGTAGACGATGAAATTCCTAAATTCCTTGCAACTGCACATTGATAAACTTCATTTTTAAATTAAATATCTTGTCTTTGTTGTGTATTTAGTTGAATATGGGTTGAAAACAATTCGCAAATCATCATATTCTGTTTTTTCATAATGTTCCAACCTCATTGGAATTGAGGTTGTAATTCATAAAGTTTGCGGTTAAAGCAGCAGCCGATTAAACATGGTAATATTTTGTTGGTAAATAGATAGATAGATCAATAATCAAATTAACAATTTATTCATGCAAAATCATCAATATTTTTATTTATTGATTTGATGTGATTATATATGGGGGGTTATATTAGCTGAATCTGATTTTTAAAGGGGTCATAACTTCAGAATCCCCTTCAAATTATACACCTGGAGGTAAGTATGCCATAAATCATACAAACATAGTCACACAAACAGACATGGCATATGTACCAAAAAGCAATGCGATTTAGCCTACACCTTAATTAGCTTATCAAATATTAAATGGAAAGATTCTGAAAACAGCAAACACACACACATACAGACTACATCTACTAATAAAAAACAGAAGCAAATTTAATATTTAATAAGCTAATTAATGTGAAGGCTAAAAGGCATTGGTTTTTTGGGACAATTATTGTGTGTGTTTGCTTATATATATACGTATATGTATATATATATATATATATACATATATATACGTATATGTATACGTATGCATATGTATATATATAGTCAAGCACTGTGATAGCATTCGCATCAAACCAGGCTTTTATGCTCCTGGCGATATGTTCACAGATAATGATCTCTGGAAATATTCCTGAGTCCATTTTGTGATTTCCGATACAGTAGCATTTCTGTATTGATAATGCAGAGCCGTCTAAGGGCCCGAAAATTATGGGCACCCAGTATGGTTTTTCTGCCTTGACGCACAGAGATTCTTTCAGATTCTCTGAATCTTTTGATTATATTATGCATTGTAGATGATGATTTGTTTAAAATCTTTCCAATTTTATACTGTCAAACTCTTTTTTGATATTGCGCCACTATTTGTCAGTGCAGAATTAGAGGGATTTGTGGTCCTCTTCCCATCTTTACTTCTGAGAGCTGCTGCTACTCCAAGACACTCTTTTTATATCCAGTCATGTTAATGACTTATTGCCAGTTGGTCCTCTAGCTGTTCCTTTTTTGTACCTTTAACTTTTCCAGCCTTTTATTGCCCTGTACCAACTTTTTCAGATGTGTTGCTGTCACAAAATTTCAAATGTGCCAATATTTAGCATGACATTTCAAAATGTCTCACTTTTGACATTTGATATGTTGTCTATATTCTATTGTGAATACAATATTTTTTGAGATTTGTCAATAATTGTATACGGTTTATATTTACAGTTTGTACTTTGTCCCAACTTTTTTGGAATCTGGTTTGTATCGGATTGAAGGTAATGGTTATTAATGTCTTAATACCTTACAGAAACCTGAAAAAGAACCTGAAAACAGAATGCCATGCCTTCGTCCAACACCATTCCATTTCCTCTTGCTTGGTTCCTAAACGCATCATAAGCAGCTGGCCGATGGCCACCGAGCTCCGAAGAACAGAGGATTGAGGCAATAGAAAGATAACGCACATCCAACATACCCCACTGACAAGACACCCATTTCTATACAAACTTCACACTGCAGTATTATAAAATCAGTAAATCCCTGCATTAAATATATTGTTGCATTAACTTCTAAACAGTTGTACATTTACATTTTTGAGAAGATATCTAAACACATAACTGGACAGAGATGGACTAACAAACCAAATATTTCATCAACACACCTGTCCTTCCACACCGCCAGCCACAAAGTCGTCAGCTGCCATTTGTGCGACAGCTTCCATGGCAGGTCGGAGGTCACCAACAGCAGCTCCCAGGATGTCACTGACAGCTACGCTGCATGCTTTATCCATTACCATGGAGCTAGTGTTCTCACACAGGTACTGGAGCACAGGAGGAGAGACAGCCTCCAAGAGCTCTCGTCTCCTCACGGACATGTCCTTTTTACTATAGAACAAAGAATAAATTAGCCACAATAAAAAAAAATCTGGTTTCTCTTACAAGCTTGTCTACATTTATAAATACAAAAATCCCACATCAGAAAAGTTGGAACAGTGGGGAAATGCAGTAAACATGGGGTTTCTTACATTTACTTGGTCCTTGTGGAGAATTTGAAAATGGGGAAAAATTATTTAATTATTGGTTTATTATAGTCATCTTCGACATCGATGGTGATATTGACGACAGGAACAAGGCTATATTCATATGCAAGTTTCACATCTTATACTAAAGTCATATCCATACTCAAGTCAGTGACAATTTAGCCTCTCCAATTCACCCATGTCTTTGGACTGTGGGAGGAAACCGGAGGCCCAGGAATAAACCCATGCAAACATGGGGAGAACATGCAAACTCCACACAGAAATTTCCAGAGAACGGCAAAAAGTACTAATTTTCTATGCTTTGCAGGAACAGACGTACAGTTGTGTTCAAAATAATAGCTATTAGTAATGTCATTCATTCAAAAACAGGTGTCCGTCAAGAAGCCAGAACATCTCTCATAAACATGAGAAATGAGTCATTTCAGACATTGTTCAGAAAAACAGCATACTTCCATTAAAACGTTGCTTGGAGAAGGGGGAAAATATAAAAGAAAAAAAATGACAGGCTGCTAAAATGTCTCCAAAGCTTTGAAATGAAAACCAGAACCAGATCGACATGGAAGACATGCTGAAGAGAGTATAGAATTTTCCCAAGACCACATCTTTGACTGATGAAAATAAGATTGTTTGTTTGCATATATAAAAATACCTAAAGAGGTCATATTGCCTTATGAGTAGGAAATGCCCCTTAAATTGGTTTTTCAACCGAAAAATGACCCAAAACACACCAGTAATTCTGGACCAACAAAATCTGGGCTGGAATACCTGTTCACTGGTTCACATGCAAACCAGATGTGAAGCAGTTCTCAGAAATTAATCGCATATTAATTTAGTCATTCTAAAAAATCCTAAATATGTTTAAAGTAAATATTTGAGTTTGTAAACAAAAATGCAGGCACTGCTATTTTTAGCATTCTTCATTTTTTTATTCAATATTTTTAGACATTATTCAGGTTTTGATTGAGAATATAAGGTGCAGTGTTCACTTTCAATGCATATATAAATATAAACTAAGGATTGAGCTTTACTCACATTTTTAAACACACCTCTATTATTCTGAACAGAACTGTACAATCATCATCATCTTTCAGCATCTGCCTTTATCACGGGTCACCACAGGAAGTCAATATTTTCCACCTCACTCCGACCTCTGCATCTTCTTCCTGCATGTCTACATTGACCACATAAGTATATCTCCTCTTTGGTTTACCTCGCTGCCTCATGCCTGGCAGCTCCATCTTTAACATGTTCCTAGCAATATATCCACTGTCCTGTCTCTGCACATGTCCAAACCATCTCAATCGGTCCTAATCCTGTCCATCCTGGTCACTCCCAAAAAGAACCTCAACAACTTACAATACATGGGGAAAGTCTTCCGACCTTTACACTCCCTGAGCCAGACGTCTACAAGCAACACAAGACTTGGAATTGGACAAATCTGACTCAGCTGCAGGTCAGCTATCGCGGGGTGACCCGTCTATCAGGATGCAGGATCTTTGGAGCTCAGACAGCGTGATCATTGGGTTCTTGGATTACCTCTTTCCAAGGCCCTTCAAACCTGATGTTTAGTTTGGTGGGGCATCCAGCACTACAAAAAGTCCTGCTTGTTCCAAACTTCCTCTGTTTAATAACTATGGAGGCCACAATTCTCTAGAAAATGTACAGTTTAGTTACAGATGTTTATTTGAAACTGTCTAAAGATAAAATATTAATGTTTTTATAATGTCTGCAAAGACATAAAATAATACTATGTTTTATATCAATGTAATAAATTAAACATCTTTAATTTTGCATTTTCATACTGTTCCAAACTCTTCCGATTGGGTTTTGTAGTTCTTCATTTAATATTGTGTACTTTTTGGACTAGAACAGACCTGACCCTGTTTCTCCTACCAAAAAGAAGCCAACCCAGACCTCCAGGAGATGGTGACAACTGGGTGTTTCACTTTATTCCTTAACATTCTTATGTTTTTGATCAACAGTAATCTGTGGTTCTATGAAAGTCAGGGATTGTATTATTAATTTATGTAACTAGTTGCTTTTTACATCATTTATGTATTTTTCAAGTCAAGACCACAGTATATGTCCTGTGCTATTGGTTTCAATGTATTTTCCATCTTTTAAATAAAACTATAATACCTGAAAAGAAAAAACATTAGATAAATTAATTGAATGTGTGTTTTTGTGTCTGACCTGTGGGCATTACCATCCCCCTTCTCCAGCAGCTGCACAATTTCAGGTAACAGATGAGCGGGGTCACGAGGGCTAAGTAAATACAGCAGCACCTTCCTGCCGTGTTTATTACTGATGACCTCTGCCAGGGAGCTCACCAGCTCCTGAAAATTACATCATTTCGCAATGAGTGTTCAGAAGATGCCCAGCATAAAAATGCAGATGTTTCCAAATATAATTATTTGATCCAAGATACGCTTCAGTTTAAGAAGGCTAAACATTTGTAAATCTGATTAACATACTTGATGTCCTTAAATAAGCAGGTAAGACAAGACTAATATGTACATTTAAAAAAATGCATGCACTTACGGATATAATTGCTTGCTTGACCAGCTTGGTGTCGTCGATACAGTCGAAAGCTGCGAGTAGCACCAAGTGTCCGTATTCTCCCTGTTAAACAGAGCAGCACTTTTATAATTTGCTCGATGCACACAACAAAGTGAAGGTGTTGCACATTAAGATCAATTATATACAGTACCATTTATCAGAGCAAGAATATGCACTTGCACCTAGTCTTACATAATGTGCTCTTGGACTGGACCAAGAGTTAATGTTTGTGTTAGGGGGCGTATTATTGGTTTATTTGGATTTACGTCAAGTTTGAATCATTTATGAATGATATGTACTGATGTACTGTTTCTAGTTTTAATATGTTCTTTAAACAGTCCCATTATTCAGTGTTTTACTTATTTTGGAAATTCAATCAGCATGTGTACATTTGTTACTGTTGCACAGCAGGTATTACCCTTTGGAACCTTTACCTCTTCAGTAGGTAAGAGAGGGGACACGGTTGAGTATAAAATAATAGCAGTGTGTTCGAAAAAAAAGAGTAAAGCCCTGAGTCCATTATATTCTATATCAATAAATCAAGAATGTACCATTTTGAATTACTTTACAGAACAAAGAAATTTTTATATTGAGCTGTGGTAGTTTACAAACTCATATTTACTGTATAATCTTGAAAGACTTTAGGGTTTGGCATTCCTGTGACTCACTAATATTTAGTTGTATATTCACTGCCTCAACACCTGTGTTGCATGAAGGCGACCAACTTCTAGCACCCATGAACAGGTATTCCTGCCCAGATTGATTTGAAAACTTTCCACAATTCCTCTGCAAGTCTGGATATTACCTCAAACAGCATTGTTAATGTTGCCCAGAGTTTCGGGATTGGGCAGCTACAACATAACTTCATTTTGTTGGTCTAGAACCAAGATGGTGCTTACCTACTGGTGTGTTTAGGGTCGTTGTCTTGTTGAAATACCCATTTCAAGAGTATTTCCTCCTCAGCATATAGCAACATGACCAAGTATTTATATATATATATGAAAACTGAATCCTGAACTTTGGTATTCGATAAATAGAAACATGCCCATATTACCATGCCTGCACCACCATGCTTCACAGCCTTCAGAGTGTACTGTGGCTTGAATGAAGTGTTTAATGTTCATCTGATAAACTGTCCACAAACTTTCTCCATTTTCTTTAGGCCAGTCGATGTGTTAACACGTCCACTTTTTTAATAACAGTGGGCTGATAAATTAGCTTCACACAGGTGTCTTCAAATTGTCACAGTACTCATAGTTAAATTCAGGCCATCTTTGATTTATCTCCCAGGAGCTGATCATAGCCTAAGTCTTTGCTTTACTTGTTATTCACTGATTAGAATGGTAGTCTGTTTTATTCCATGCCTCTCTGGTTTGGGTTTCCATTTTAAAGCATTGGAGATCATTTTATCTGAGCAGCCTTTCAATCATTTCTCCCTGTATCTCTGTGTTTGAGTTTGTTTTCATTTACCAGTCCGGTTTGCCACCTCTGTATTTGTCTATACCGTTTTTTTGGCTTGTTTTTATTTTTTTTTTCCTTTTTTGCTTTTTATTTGCTTTGTAAAGTGGCCTTGAGTTTTGGGGAAAGGCACGATAAGTTTAACTTATATAATAATAATAAATAAATAAATAATGTCCTGGTATTTAAGTTTACAATGGTGGACCTGCACCAAAAACAGTTCTTTGGGCTTGTTATGTAGAGTTCTAGACAAATACAGGAACCTTTTTTAATAAATATTTAAAAAACATTATATTGCAAATAAAATCATTATTTTGACCAACCCTGACGCAATACAATATTGAGGTATAAAAACCATAGTTTACCGTTGCAAACTTCGCCATGTACGTCTTCATGGTTTTCACAATGACCTTCCTGTCCTGAAAAATAAGACACACAATAAGAAATGTATCATTACAGGCAAGGAGAAAAAATATTTCTTATCTCTCAACGGGATATTAAGAAGTAGCAAGCTTTTACCTTGGCTGTGCCGTGCCAGAGGCAATGCATAGCTACACGTGCGCCATCGTGTGTGTGAGCCATATACACCACCGATTCCCTTATAGACTCGATCATTTCCTGCAACGCAAACAAATTTAACTGAGGTCTGTAAAATTATAATTTGTACATTTTAAAATGCAGATTGCGTCACTGGATAAATTGCAACCTATGATAATATTCATACTAACTGCTCATGTTGATAATAGACATTACTTACGGCTCTCTGTTTTTCTGGAGCATGGAGGAAGAAGTCGAGGAACACTTTGTGGACAAGCGAATGTTTAATGACAGCTTCTCTGTAAGGTTAAAAACAAAACAGACATAATGCAAAGCCAAAATTAAGAGTTGGATTGGACACTACATCATGTAATAGATCTAATCCCTATATACTTGCATATTCAGGAAGAGGAATTATGCCACGCTCTTCTTTTGCACAATTAGGTTATTTAGTTAGAATTCAGATCAGTCGTGTCACAGGAGAAGCAGGTAATGGCAAAGAAACCCCTAACAATATCAAAGCAGCTGCATGGCTGTCAGACTAGATTCACCTGTACATGATGATGGTGAGTGTATGTGACACACAAGGGATGTATGCAGAGCAATATTTCAACAACCAAATCACAATACTGAATTGATGCTTTTTTGCTTTGCATGCTAATGTCTTACATATGACCTCAGATGTATTCCTTTGCTTGCGATAATGGAGTTTTAAAATTGTGCCCTCTTACTCAGTAACATTATAAAAATCTAATTATGTTTAAAAAAAAAAAAGTTGTTAAAAAAAAGGCAACCTACAGTATTTTTTTTTCTAGTCGGGTTCTCTCATTGTATAAACGCAATATCTCCATTTATCCGTCTTGATCTCCACCTGTCACTCTATCCATCTAATGTATCTATCCATCTCCCGCTCTTCCATAATTATCTGGAACTTCTTCAGTTCACAATATACTGAATCTAGAACTGTTTTCGAAGTTCAGACATAAACATATTGGAAAAATCTAAACAGCTTCACAAAAAAAAATGGTAAAAACAAAATATTTAAATCCAAACTGAAGACGGATTCGGTGGGTGTGGCCTAAGATTCTAATATCCACTCCTGACTGACAGCCCTCACTTCGAGCCTAAGGCACACAAGCCTCATTCAAAATAAACCCTGGCCATATGACATTCAGTACAGATCATGATCGCACTGGAGAGTCACTGTTTATTCAAACTTACTTTTGCGCCATAGGGGTAAGGATCTGTTTCATTTCCTCCACGATGCTCCCGACTTTATCCGGATTGTTCTCCAAGACTTTATCTAACGTAGGACACACTGAAGACTAAAAACAAAAAAATAAAATAAAAGTTTTACTGTCTACCAGAGGGTCAATTAACTCAAATACAGCTAAATCAGCACATTCAGCTAAATCATTTCTACCCTGCAGACTTGGAAAGTATTTCCATAAAGCTCCTCTGTAAGCATGAGTCTCTGGAGAAGGACGGCCTTGTCATTGTAGGCGTATTCAACAACAGAAGAAGCTTCCGAGTGCCTGAGTAGCTGTCTGACCTTCCCCTTAAAGGCCAGCATCACCTCTGCAACCTGCTTCTTGTTGCTGGTGAAAGACAAATAAAAGTTCAATATCTCACATTTAATATACAAATCACATATAATCCACTTTGTCCATTTATTTAATCTTAGTGGTCATAGATATTGTACACAGTAATCATGTGTTTCATGTGTATTACAGAGATCCATCTGATTAGTAATAATGTTGTATACAGTAATATGAAGTGGTTGAATATCGTTACTTACCCATACATTAAAAATTTCTTTACGATATTCCTTGCATATTTTGATTTACTCAACTCCACCATGTGATCTGAACACAGTCACAAATTCAAAACTATATAGAAATATTCAAGACATAATGCAAGTGTTTAATCTTGCTTTTTTTTTTTTTAAACAAACCTTTGAGTTCCTCAAAGATCTCTTGTCGCTGCTTGTCGTTCCCAAACTGTATAAAACACTGAAGCACCCGAGTTGAGTCATGGGCGAATGCAATCTACAAGAGCGAAATGATAGTTATTAGTAGAAATGCACATAATACACACACACATATACAGTGGTTAGACAATGAAACCGAAAAACACCTGGTTTTAGATCACAATAATTTATTAGTATGGTGTAGGGCCTCCTTTTGCGGCCAATACAGCGTCAATT
>JAOUQT010000007.1:107664-120914 GCA_025769995.1 Xyliphius kryptos | reverse complement strand
CACACTTTCCCTCACACTCTATCTCCCTCACTCTCTCTATCTCTCTCACTTTCTCCCTCACACTCTCTATCTCCCTCACACTCTCTATCTTCCTCACACTCTCTTACACTTTCTATCTCTCTATCTCTCTCACATTCTCCCTCACTCTCTCTATCTCTCTCACTCTCTCCCTCACACTCTCTATCTTCCTCACACTCTCTATTTTTCTCACACTCTCCCTCACACTCTCTATCATTCTCACACTTTCCCTCACACTCTATCTCCCTCACACTCTCTATCTCTCTCTGTTCTCTTGCTTCCAGACGCTCCGTGGTGTGGCATCAAAAACTCTCACGCAGGATCCAAGTTTATAAAAACAACATTTCCTACCAAGAAGAAGTGGGAGTCAGGACACTGTGTGAAGGACAGGAATGAACCCTGTCACATCATGTAGGTCACTCGGTCATCAACACCTCAAAAGTGTAGGGTCAGGCTTTAACCTGTACCCGATTATCTCGAGGAAACTGTGATTATGAGCTCGTTTCAACTTCTTTCTCATTTATGTAACATTTCCACTGAACAGATCTCTGTATTAGGAACACCCAGCAGGTGGCGTATGATATGGGTGGTTACGTGGCTGGTCACGTGTGCTTGATGCGAGAGGCAAACATTGTGGATTTCTGCATGCGGATGGCACGGTGAATTGTGTTCACAGATAATGTTCTCGAAGATCACGGGCACCCAGTATGGTTTTCCGCCCTTGACCCTTAAGCTCAGAGATTGTTCCGGATTCTCTGAATATTTTGATGATATTATACACTGTAGATGTGCTCCGGTTTCTTCCCACAGGCCAAAGACTTAAACGTAGGTGAATTGGGCCGGATCCTAATGCGAGGGACTCGCTGTGGTGACCCCTGGTGACAGGGAAAAAGCCAAAAGATGAAAAAAAAAAGTTGTTGAAGATATGCATGTCTAAGAAATGAGTTCGTATGTCACAGTTCTGGAGAATTTGACTGAAGACTTATGTTTTCTTAGGTTTTTTTTTTTTTTTTTTTTTTCCAAAATAGTGTGTTACCTAATCTATTTTTTCATGTAAAAGTAATGTGTGGAACTATGTAGTAAATCACTTTAAATATAAAACCTATTATCATATTAAATAAATATTGTGCATAAACGGTTTTGAATACTACTGTATACCAGTTCCATTTTATAAAGTTACTTTTGTGTTAAAACTATTAAAGTATCAAATAACATCTTATTCATCTTCTTATTTTACCATTTGATTCACTTTTATATCCTACTTGTAGTTTCACACCACTTTTGCACGACAGTATAAGTGGTTTGAAGCCGTAACATGAAAACAGTGACAAGCCAGACACATTTCATTGGGGGAGTGAATGCTCAGGTGTTTACGTGTTCGTTTAATGATACGAAGCTTAGGTAAAAAGCAACATTCAAATAAGTTCAATGTAAATGTTATGTAAATGTTAGTACATTTTACTAACTCTGCTTGTAGACCGAGTAGATACTCGTATTTCCTTAACACTATGCTTCCTTTGTATTTAACAAAACATTCATGTTCCAGTTTGATCATATTACATGCTTCGTCCCATGGAATCCGCTGAACACTATACTATTATAGCTAGCCATTTAAGACTTGAAAGCAGGCTGCATTTCATTGGTGCACCTGGAATACCCTTTAAAATGGAACAGCCTTTAACAATGATGTATCCAACAGTCACGAGTTCTGAAGAAGGTGATTTAAGGCCAGCAGTGAAACCAGATTTTCTTCTTTAATTTCCTAAGCGAGTCATATCCTCTTATAAAACACACAGACAAACACCTACATTCTCTGCAGCATACGGTGCTTTATTCATGAGATATTTGTACATAGTAGTGTTGGAAATGGGATCGTGTGAAAGATTCAGACAGTAGACATTTAGAGAGGAAGTAGACCTTACGAGAGAAAGACAACTAAAAAAAATTTAACCAAAATGAAAGACTGAGTGCTTAAAAACACAGAATTGCATATTAATGTCAATTTGAAATGCATTTTCACATGTATACAGTATATGATTAAATAAAGTCATGCATGTTAATTAATCTAAATCTTAGTAATCTATTTCCTCTTAAATAAATTTTGTCTGCTAAAAAAATATATTTTAAAGAAATCTTGCATTAGCTGGTTTTTACAGGAATAGGATACAGTGTGCCTACTATCCCAGTCATGTTTCTTCCAGATGACAACACTCCAACCTTTCATTCGGATAAAAGGTGACATTGATTACAGACAATTAAGAAACCGCTATCATTTCCATAATAATTTTTTAATTCATTTTACATCAGCGCAAGGCTCAGTTAAGATTATTTACATTTCTAAATGCATTATTACAACAAACCACTGTGCCCAAATCCTGTAGATATGCTCTTACAATAATGGACTTACATATTCTAACTCTTACATAATCTGAACTTTGAACACTAACAATGCTTTAAAAAAATGGAAATCCTTTACATCTGAAGGATCTTCAACCAGGGAGCACTGATCAGCTGAAATTTGTTGTTTAGACTCAAACTTAGCTTACGCAACATCTATTGAAAAAAATCTAGTTGTTGATCTTGGTTAAATAGATTAAAGGCACAAGGAACTAGATTCTTGTCTCGAAATAGCATGTTTGCATGCCTGTAACTCATGAGCTGTGTGCTTGTCCCTCCTCCATATCTAGACTGCTCCCTTTTTTTTTTCTTTATTAACGCTTGCTATTTTTGTTTTAGGTTAAGTCCGGGATAATATTTAGAAGTTTCTTATTCTAGGTTTGCCTGGATAAATGTTTTTGTCAAAAACAATATTTTACCAACATTAGGACTTATTTTTGAACGGCACACTTTAGGTGCACATGCTTTTTATTATTAAAATTTTAGCATAAATAATAAACCAAAAAAATATATAAAAAAATCACAGAAAATCCACTTTAAAAAATGCCCATATTTACCATAGCAGTAATAAGGATTATTCTGGATTATGCCATAATTGGAATAAAATAATCAGAGTAAGATAATCCTTTGGATGGCAGCTGGACAGTCTTACTTACTCTGATGGTCGCTTACAATTTACCTACTGTAGACAGGACCTTCAAAACCACAACTCTCCTGAATACTTATTTCTATTATACAGTACAACATACTAAGGATAGGACCCAGAACTGATCACCTTTTGGGATTATTGCTGAATAACAGATTATATGAAATCTTTTGGAAAAAAAGGAACTAGATTATTTGGGGGCAATGCTACCAACCTATATAAGGGGAGAGGAGGAAGAAGAAAAGGAAAAAAAGGACAGTTGCCATAGAAAACACATACACTACGCAGGATTTAATAAAGGCACAAAATGGGAAGAGATTATTATACATACCACTCAGTAATAACAGACATGTGCTCAAATCACTGAATAAAATGACCGTTCCTTTCTCTCCAGTCTTGTATCGAGAGGAAGATCCTTGAATACTATTTTATGAGGTTAAGACAAACTGCATGATGTTTTTTTTTCCTACTAGGTCCTTGCTTAGGTCCAGCTGTATTCTGATGGTTGTTACCCTAAGAATATTTCAAATTTTTCCACTTGTGCACTACTTATACCAATACCTACTGGAGACATGCTTCACAAAATTATTTCTAATATACAACTATTAGGAAAAGAACATCAGTAGTACCTAGGATTCATCCCCATTTAGGATTAATGCTAAATATCTGTCCATATGGAAGCCTGTGAAACATGTATGGAAGGATAAAAAGGATTTAGCTTTCTTAGACCATGCATGCACTACACTTCTACTGAACACTAAAACAAAAATTAAATGAAGGCACGAAATGGGGAAAGACATTATACACCACATACCACTCACTATTAGCAGACATGTCACGTGTGCTCGAAATCACTGAACAAAATGTCCATTTCGTTCTCTCTGAGCTTCTTGTTTAATCTGCAGTCTCATTCTGTATTCAGTTAGTGTGGAACATTCTCGAAGGTGGGGTTTCAGAACACGAGAGGAGAAATTGCTCATCTGTTTTGCTCCTTAACTATGACATTTTAATTCTATGTTATTACGTAAAAACACATTTGTTCCAAAGCTTTAAAACTATAGATTTAAAAAAAATAAATAAAATAAAGAAATGAGATGAGAGAATAAAGGTTAAAATGTCTGCGTGAAAGCTGAGCCCGAGAAATGGCGCGCGTCAATAGGTCAGTTACCATGGCTACGTTCCAACGTATTAATACTACTCTACTATGTAGGAGCTTTACTCACTACTCTATCAAATGGTATGTCGTTATAAACGTGTGTACTAAGTAGTTCGGTAGTGTGTCAAAGTACAATCCTGTCGTCTTATTTTACACAAAGTTGTATTTAATAAAATAAAAGAAATAACCGATGAATTAAGAAGTATTTCTCGCATACTGTTTAGTAAGAAAGTGTCCTAGTGCGGCTCGCCCAAACATGGCGAACCAGATTCTTTTGCTTACTGCAGCTGTTCTTAGACACTCGGCCATTTTGAAACCAGACAACAGCTAAGCAGCCATTAAAAGAGCATGTTTTTCAACTTGCAAAAATAAATAAATGAATAAAAAAAGACGTTAAAACTAACATTTAACTGAAGGAGAAAGCGTTTGGTTTGCAAATACTTTGTAAAGTAGCAGATGAAAATAAATGCAAATACTGAGAACTATATAAGTTAATAAAAGGAAAAGAAAGCATACACTTAAATTCCCCCTTCATTGACACATCCATTACCTGATATAAAGATGAAATCTCGGTCTCTGAGATTTGAGGAGAAATTATTGTGTCCTTCATCCTGTCTTCAACAAGAAAATGAGGGGGATGGTTTGCATAAAGACTCTTAAAAATCAGCCCCAAGAATTTCCAGCAGTTTCACTCCTCTGTGACTGCGCTCTAAAATTATGCTGGATTTATTTATTTTTATTCATTTAGTGAATAAAAAAAAAGCACCATCAGGGGGAAAAGATGGTCATTCTGGTTTTGTTGCTCTGTGGCTTCACAAGCCGAACCCTCTGTAAAAGCTTACAGGATCCGGACGATGGGAATGAAAAATATCCCTCTTTCTTCTGCATTTAGGCCTGATAAAATTATTCCAAGCCAGTGTTAAGGTAAATATCTCCACTAGAACTTTATTGATTGTGTGTTTTGGAGTGACGGAGTAGATGAGAGGAGATAAATCTGAGCAATATTCTATTAAAGGAGTTTAAAACTCCACAGAAGGAAAAAAAAACGTCCTTGACACAAGGTCAGGTAAGTTTAGACTACAGAATAGTACTCAACTAATGAAAATGTCTATAAAAGGGAATTTGTAATATTATTATAAAATAATATATTAACATTTGTCGAGATGTGCCCATGAATATGGATCTGTTGGTTCTTTATAAATCTACTGGCATACCAAGGACATTGTGGTTGATTATTATTACACACATTATGGATTCAAACCAACAACCACATCATACCTGTGATTCAGCATTTTCTTTTTATGCAAAAGGCCAATGTTCTTTTCTTTACTTTCATTTTCTCTCTCTCTGCAAGGCTTGTTTTCTGAAATGTGAAAAATAATCAGAATTTGAATGAAATTAAAAAATACCCCCCACAAAAGGAATACATGCAAGAGAATATAAAAAAAGCTAATCCTGTGCCACAATTCATAAATGATCTAAAGAGAGAAAAAATATTCAGACAGTTATAATTAATAATAATAACAAATGAGACTAAAAAGATAAAAGGAAAACTTACTTAAAGGCACATTTATACGTGACCTTGCACATTGTAGGGCCTCATGTGTACTCACTAGTGTTATATTAAAGCAGTTATTATATATAATCAATTACAATCTGTTTTATTTAGTAGCATTTAACTTTAGTATTTAACTACGGCTTATATTTAGTATCTATGGGTGTGCCATGACCTAATTTGGTAGGACAAAGATGGGTTCCAGGAAGAGAAAAGGAAAAAAAAGCACAGAAGTTTAAAAATATCAAATGGATATGATCCAACATTTTATCCTTCTTCTTCTGAAATCCTGTACACTGTAACACTGTGTTCAATAGTCCATAAAGTTGTGGATGATGATGATGAAATCAATCTTTAGATCCCTTTAGAAACAAAGGAAGCCCATTTTGGCCACAGAGCTCCAGCTTGGAGAGAAAATGGCCGCGCTGATGTTCAGCCCTTTCTGCTCTCTGTTGGAGGGACTGGCGCGCGACGCTCTAATAGCGCGAGCCGACATGGAACTGAGCTCTGATTGGTCAGAACGGAATAGCGCTGTTAACCAGCCAACTGCCCAACACTACACACCGACACACAGCGAGACATTTATACTGTACTACATACTAATTTTAACTTGAACTCATCAAACAACAGTTTATTTTATTTTAAAACGCACTAAAACGGTTTTCTTAAGAAAAAACGGCTTCTTCCGGGAGGGAAACACAATTTTTTTACGAGTTTATTTTTTAAAAGTCGCATGTTTTGTACAAATATGTGAGTTTTTGAAAAAAAAAAAAAAAAAAAACGTTAAAATAAAAAATTATGACACATTCTGATAATGTGAAGTAAATTTAATCGTGTCCCGAGTCAGTCCTCTATCGTTGGACGCCCATGTCCATCTTGTATTTGCCGTCGATGTAAATATCTCCACGAACATTGTTTATTTGTTCATGGATTACCACAACGTAGTGGTTTAACGAAAGAATGGGGCTCATAATTCCAACATGCGTGCAACTAATTAGTACCATTTGGGATATCGTTAGACCTTTTTCACGCAAATAGAATTGTTTCCGTGACTATCGTGTCGAATCTGCGTTGCCGAAAAACGAGTCTAGCGCTCGATAGTGGTGTATTGTGGGAGAGACCCAGAGAGAAAGCCCAGGCTTGAGACACACACAATATGTGTTGGCTCACAAAAAAGGGGGTTCAAATCATGTAATGTAAATCAGCGAACGCGTACACAGTTGATTATAAAACTAACCGATCGGACACATTAAAATGTCCAGACCCGGAGAGAGAAGCAGAGGAGATGAAGATCACGGCAAAAGGCAGACTTCAAGTAAGATATGTGTATTTTTCTCTCTCTCTCTCTCTCCCGTTCCTCTCTAATGTGTGTTTCGGTGACTGGGAGAAGCTTCGTGTTTGTTTACCAGAATTATTGCAGTTTGAAGACCTATGTGAGACTTTTACTAAACCGTATAGAATGTGTGTTCTCTCTGTGTGTGTGTTTTTAATCCAGGTTTGGCGAACGGTGGCACGGAGAACAGCTCGGCGGAGAAGCGCAGAGAACACCACTGGAGAAGTTACAAGTTGATTATTGACCCGGCGCTGAAAAAAGGCTCACACAAACTGTATCGATACGATGGACAGCATTTCAACATGCCGGTGAGACAAACACTTGCAGACACACGCCACGCGATTGCATGCCCGCGATTCAGATCTAATCGTAACCAGGGACTGCTTCTCTTGTCATCATTTAACGTGCATTTATTAAAGCTAATGTCTACAAGTTTCATTCTGCCATCGAACTCGTGCTCTGAAAGACAGGGCAAATGAAGTGTGTCATGCAAGCCTCCGTGTTTATCCTCAGAATCCAGGGATCCCCCCAGTGGACATGGTTCGGGATCCGCGGATCGGTCGTCTGTGGACCAGGTACAAGGAGACCGATCTTCCCGTGCCCAAGTTTAAGGTGGGACATGCACGTGTGTATTTACAATGACACGTTAAACACACACACACACACACACGTACCTTTTGAATTGGAGTGTGCATCCGTGTTCAGAATGCAATGGCATGCGTAGCACGCTCGCGGGTCGCCATAGTAACGCTCCAAACCACGCGCTCCAAACCTTTGGGAATTGAGTGTGAGAATGTAGTGGGACACATGGGATGCTGCTCTCCAGACACTCACACATTGAGGAAAATTAAACAGTAATGAATGCGTTGATTAAAAAATTATTTAATTAAGTCTGTAAAGTTGTTATTATTAAAAATAACAGCAACAATAATAATACAGTAAAGGATCATTGGATTAGGAACACCTGCTGGTATCAGTTCAATCACAGATAATGTGCCCCACTTGATGACAGATGGTTCTCATATTCACTGCACAAAAGAGGGCACTTTTACCAGCTATGTGTAGAAGGCGTGAGTTTAATGACCTAACATGGACATTTAGATAGAGCCTTGAGATGTGGTGCCAGTGTTTCAGCAACAGCTGAAAGCAAGGGATTATTACACCGTTCATTACAAGGGCACCCATAAGCTGGCCATGTGTGGATGATCAGTGCCTTCAAACTAATCAGGCAAACTAACAGAGCTGTGGTACCAAGCATGGGACACCTTGAATAAGGATGATCTCTGTGCTGTAATTTGTCAATTTGTTAGCAAGGTGTTCCCAATGTAATGATGATTCAGTATAATAATAATAATGATGATAATAATAATAATAATAATAATAATAAAGTTGTTTGAGTTGCCAGGTATGTTTCTCATATTGCAAATCTTTTTTTCTGCACATCAAACATAACTAAACAGATGAACTGCTGGACACTAGACTGCATGTGTAGAGAAGTGCAAGAAATATGTAGAAACTATAATGCAAGCTTGTTTGTAAAGAGCATACACAATATTTACTTCCGGATGCAAGAAGTTATTTTAGTGATGCCTGTGCACTTTATTGTGAAAATGAAATTAATTCCATTGTGAACATTTGTAATATTGAACATACTATATGATGCACTCCATGCATGTACAGCATGCATAATCAATACATTAACCTGCATGTGATAATAATGTCATTGATATTCATTGACAGATTGATGAATGCTACATTGGGCGCGTGCCTCCGAAGGAAGTGACATTCGCGAGACTGAACGACAACATCCGAGAGGGTTTCCTAAGTGACATGTGCCAGAAATACGGCGAGATTGAAGAAGTGGAAATTCTGTACAATCCGAAAAATAAGAAACACTTGGGCATCGCTAAAGTGGTGTTTGGCTCAGTGAAGGCGGCCAAAGATGCGGTGCAGAATCTGCACAACACCTCTGTTATGGGGAACATCATCCACGCAGAGCTCGACCCAAAAGGTAAAGTGAAAAAGAGGGATAGGGGAGCGCATTAATTCATCAGCAATGTGGCAGTGTTACAAGTAACATCATGTCACAATAAGTTGCTTGGTAACAGCCATACACTCTGCTGCATGTGGTTGCCAGTGCATGCATTATGTATGCACTTAAAAAATTCTACATCATGCAAATCAAGTACAATTCTAAAGATATATAATAAGTTTTTTTGGGATGCCTATATTCATTATTAATGTAGGTTATAATTAACTATTTAAAATTCTGAAAGCCGAATATACAGCTCCTTTTGTGATGTTACTTTCGAGTGTAAAATAGCAAATTATTAAGTGTGTAATGTAGGAGTGTGAGGGTTGTGTTGGGTATGAAACACCTTTTGTAGTTTCTCCCGCTCTTGCTCTGTTGCTCACTCTCTCTTCTTCGCATTCCCTCCCCTTAAAGAGACAGAGCCTAAATGGTCCCACTAATGCCAAATCTGTGCATTGCTGACAACAGAAAAAAACAAACCCCCTGAAAGTAATAATAGACAAATACACACATTCTACCTTTTTAATGATGTGTGTGTAATACAAAGCTCTTAATTGATACAGTTTGCTCAAATATTATTCCAGAAAAATGCACTGTGATAATTGTGAAGTTGTAATATTTCTTAATATTTAACTTATTCCATATACCAATAAGAATCCTCTATTTCTGGGCTTTCTGTTCTTTTTTAAATATACTTGGCTTTAGCATTAGCATTTACAGTGGCACCAGTAATCTCATGTCATCTCACTTATGATGGAATTGCTATAGTTTTTCGAAGCATCATGCAGATATTTATGTTTTTGCATTGATTTATGTATTGCGCTTTAAACAAGCATTGTCCGTGGAGTTATCTTTTATTACTTACATATATTTGCTTCAAGACTTTGTAGAGTTCTATACTGTAAATTCAGCATCTCTATATGAACCAGTGTTTACATAGTAAACTATAGAAATACAACAAGAACACATGCATTAATAGCATTAGAGTTATATAATAACATTACTACTGTGCAATAATTCATTTCAAATGTTAGTAGTGGTCATACACTTCACCGGCCACTTTATTAGGTACATCTTGCTAGTAAAAGGTCGGATAACCCTTTGCCTTTAGAACTGCCTTAAGTCTTTGTGGCATACTTTTAGGAGAAATGGTTTTCTGCATTCCTTGGTTGTGAGTTAATTTTATGAGTGGTCATCTCAAATATCTCAAACCTGTTCTTATCTGACCTCTCACATCAACAAGGCATTTTCATCCACAAAACTACCGCTAACTGTTATTTTCTCTTTTTCTGACCATTCTCTGTAATACCTAGAGATGGTTGTGTGTGTAAATACCAGTATATCAGCAGTTTCTAAAATACTCAGACCAGCCTGTCTGGCACCAACAACGTGCCAAGTCACTTAATTCACTTTTATTCCCGCTTTCTGATGCTCGATTTGCACTTGACCACCCGAAGGCCTAAATGCATTGAGATGAGGCCATGTGGCTGTTTTAGAAAGTTGTGTTAAAAAGCAAACGTATGCATGGCAGCATATTTTATGCATTCTCAGGAATATTTGGTTAAATAAAGTTGTAAGAAGAACATTTTCAAATGAACCATCTATACATGTGTCTAGGAACTCTGTAGAATACAGAAGAAGTTTGGTAAATCCTATTTTTTTAAATAAATCAGTGCAATGAGAACTGATGCTGGTTTAAAAGTAAGGGATATTTACTTTTTCCACCCTTTCCCACAGTCATTTATTACCGGTATTTATATTTGAAGAACTATTGCTTTGAGATTTATCTATAAATGAGTATCTTTATACATATAACCGTGAAAAATGTGTGATTATTATTGGAGAGTATTAATGGAGTGTAGTGCCTGTGTGTGATTCTGAATCTCTTATTGTACCTGCCCAGGTGAGAACCGGCTGCGTTATGTCCACCGTTTGATCAACGGGAGCTTCACACCCCTGACAGTGCCAGTGGGAGAGGAGGAGCCATGTGAGATGTCGCCCCGCAGTCTGGCTGAGGCACTGCTGGTAAACCCTATGTTACCATTCCATACTCTGAGAAAACAGTGATGATATATAGATATGATTTACCTGTGCGGGCTTGATCACTGATATTTACAATGCTGACCCCTTTCAAGAAATTGAGGCAGAGTAAATAATTTAGTGGGAACTGGGAAAAAGTTTCAGTTACAGCCTTACATAAAACGTATAAACGTATTTTTTACGTATAAAAAAAAAAAAGAATTCTACATATGAGGGAATATATGTGCTCTGATCAAGTCCACTCTTCGGTTCTTGTTTGCATCCATATTATGTGTGTATATATAAATTGTAGCACCCTCTGGTGGTTTTTAGCTAGAGGAGAATCTGGACAGTGTCCCATGGTAAGTGTTGAATTTTTTTGTGGTTTTAGTTATCATATTGACAAATTGTGAACTTCCTGTAACAGTATTAGTATTAGTACTAGTATTAGTACTAGTATTAGTTATGGTACAAAAGCTACAAAACTGCAACTGTTTGTGTCTTAAATATTTATATCTATATTATTTAGATTTTTTTTTGGTAAAGTGATAAATCAGACTTCAGTTTAAATCTGTGCTAACTTTGTGTGTAGTCATCCTGTGAGCCCCTGCGTCGCCTCTCTGAAGGTGGGTCCACGAGCACCAGCACCCCGGTCTCGATGGACACGGCGTATTCAAGTCTTCGACAGGATGCTACACCCCAGTCACAGTCGACACCCATTACACCCCGCCCCTCTGGTACACCCTTCTCTCAGGACTCCTCTTACTCTGGCAGGCAGTCCACGCCCACATTTCAACGTTCCCGGAGACACGAGACCAAATTTCAGGATGCTTATAACCGCCGTCCAGAGAGGCATTACGTACATGGGGGTTATCGTGGCAATGCAGAAAAGCCAAATCCACCACCAGAAGCTCCACCTCCACCGGTCACACCCAATTTTAAACCTGCGTTCTCACCGTACCAGCCCCCCATGCCTCCTGTCTACCCTCCTGCCGAGCCACAGTTTCCCTCGGCAGATTACAGGCACCCTCCCCCTCAAGCCCCACTTCCTACTACGCCCGAATTTCACCCAGAACCGCCTCCTATGCCAGAGGAAACACGACCTGCAACGCCGACCTCTTGCCCCTCTCCTTCCCCAGACACACCCAATCTAGAGGCAGAGCGTCACAGCCTGGACTCACGTATTGAGATGCTCCTGAAGGAAAAACGCACAAAGTTGCCATTCCTGAGTGAAGGCGCGGACTCGGATGGAGAGGTGCGTATGGATGGGAGTCCCATATCCTCTTCTTCGTCACAGCTATCCCCTATACCTCCATCCTCTGCTGCTATGCGTGCGCCCCGCCCACCAAGCACTGGTCTTGAGGATATTAGCCCTACCCCACTACCTGACTCGGACGATGAGGAACCCATCCCAGGCACTGCGTCTACTATTCACCACCAACAGAATGCCTCACCTTTGAACACGCAAGATGTGGGAGGACCACGTACCCCAACTGACAAGGTGGATACGGTAAGACATGAGTTATCCATTGTTGGATATTGAATAATTTTTTTTTTTAATCTGCCAAATCACTCATATCTGTTCACCATGGATGAACAATTACCAGAAAGGTTATCTAGGGCAGTTATATGTTACAAGAGCAACTTATTACATGAGCACTGCTATTAAATGTCTTCAGTAGGCACTGCTATTAAATGTCATCAGTAGGCTATGTCATCAGCCCAAACTATGTAGTGGAAGGACAAAATGTGGCAAAAGAAGATGCACCAGCAAAAGCTATGACCACGGTCTTCAGCGGATTATCAAAAATAGATGCATACACCATTATTAGTTCAAAAGAGGACAAATTGTTGGTGCACGTCTTGATTCACATATCAATAAATATATTTTACTTGAGGAAAGGACAGGGTAATTATAAAAAAACAAACTACAGTTTGAAGCTGGCCCCTTCTTCTTCCAACATGACTGTGCACCAGTGCACAAATCAAGGTCCATAAAGACATCAATGATGTGGATGAACTTGACTGGCCTGCACAGAGTCCTGACCTTAACCCGATAGAACATCTTTGGGATGAATTAGCGGTGTCCAACAT
>JAOUQT010000007.1:50064-68656 GCA_025769995.1 Xyliphius kryptos | reverse complement strand
GGCAGAATTAAGAAGCAGGATCTAGCTTTATTTATTTATTTATTTACTGTTTAACGTCATCTTCAGCATCAGTAGCTATTTACATGACAGAAACAAAGTCATACTCATACACAAGTTTCATATTATACGCAAAGTCACATATCCATACACAAATCAATGACAATTTATCGTTTCCAATGCACCTAGCATGCATGTCTTTAAACTGCGGGAGGAAACCGGATCACCCGGAGTAAACCCACACGAGCACGTGGAAAACATGCAAACTCCACACAGAGATTTTCCAGGTTCCCCTCACCTGGGATCAAACCCGGGTCCTTCTTGCTGTGAGATCACAGCACTATCCACAATGATTTAATTACTACTTACCTTCTTGGACTCGGTCTCGAAAGTAGAGGGCAGCATTTCCGGGAAGAGCTTCAGGAAGACAGGAAGCAAGAACTCCATGAAGGGGACGATGATGAACACCGTGAAAGGGACGAGACGGAACAAGTCTGCACATGTCCTCATCAACTGCAAAGGAAGGAGGACATTTTTTTAACAAAGCATGATGGGGTAATCAGAAACTATCTCCCCGGGATTTCCCCTCAGTATCATTGCCTTTTTGTAAGGTGTTTCTAAAAGAACGAAAGAGGTAATGAGATTAAACCAAACACAATAAATACTAGAATAAAAACTGTGCAGTGTATCAACTTTTCTTGTAGAGTCCCTCAACTAACAACACCCTGAAAATAAACTGTGATAAATTCATAGATAAATATGAATTGCATATTTATCATGCAGCCTGATAGTCCAATAGTAACTCGACTAATAGCTCAATCAAAACAGAATTTGTCCATGTATACACCTCAATCTGAATAGAATATTTGGGGGAGGGGGAGGATATTGGGGTCATTCTTATTGCATTTTTCCCCCCACTAAACGAGGTGAAAAACCCTTTATGAAGATAATAAATAGAAGAGTAATAGCCATGTAAACATCTGTATCCGATTACATTCCCAAACTTCATTCTGTACATTCTGCACATGTGCACGCGTCATATAGAAATTATGCTGACATCCATCAGAACTACTCTTTCTCATCAGTCATTACTATGACATTTCACCCATATGTTTCTGGTCATTGGCAGTGGGACTGGCAACCAGCTTATGAGCCTTAAGATGCTGGAGAACCTGACATGTTTCTGTCGATCCTTCGTTATATAAGCACTTGAAGCATTTTTCCCAATGCCACCAACTGAAGACTCGCGGAACACTTTGAGTCTCCTCTTTGACTGAAATCACTTATTACAACTCGGTTGAAAGTATACCACAAAGGATTAAGGAAGTTCTGAAGGCAAACAAACGCTGTACCTAATAAAGTGACCGGTAAGTGTATAAAAAAAATGATTTCTATAATGCTGGTCATTAAAATAAATATTAATGTATATAATATATATATACACACACACACACACACACACACACACACACATATTCCCACGTAACAAAATACAACTTAGTTAAAATCCCTTAATTGCATGTATTTTTATAACCAAATATCTGGCAACCTCCACCTACATCTACAATTGCAGTCACTTTGCACTACATTGTCATTTGCAGGCTGGTTAAAAGCCCTCCGCCCTCGTCTGTGCTGCTTTCCATGATTGCGACTTTGCATGTGAAAAAAACTCCCCAGAACCTACCCGTCTCCTCTCTCTGCGGGTCAGCTGTTGTCCATGCAGCAGCCTCCACACCATGCGTCCGGCAATCTTTGTATCGATTCCCAGCAGCCGGAAGCCATGGTAGTAATGCTTCAGCTCGTCCAGCACTCTTTGACCAAGAGACTTGCGAGCAACGGCTTTGGGGGGTTCGGGAATGATGACTCCTTTTACCTGTTCACCTTCTGGAGGGGTGTTTTTTACTTCCTTGAGCCAGGTAAAGGAGGAGTGTAGGGTCCGTGCAGGGATGTAGATTGTCTGTGGTTTAGAGGTGAAAGAGATGTGAAGATACAGGGGTTTGGGTGTGCTGAGAGATGTGAAATCCAATGTGGCAATGGAGCAGGAGGAAATATGGGAGCAGCCGTAACATCTGGAAAACAAATGTGATCCCCTGGAATAAAAGAAAAAAAAAAAGAGCTCAATAAATTACAGCTTTTCAGTAAAGTATAAAACCATGAGTTTACAAATATAACATCTAATCTTTAAGTAAAACTACAAGCAGTCTGGATAGCTCAGTTGTTAGAAGGTCCGGCTCCCAAGGGCCAGCAATATCTGACAAGAGTTTGGGATGTCCAGTCAGCTTATGACATGGTACAACTCATTCATGCATTTTCTTCCGCTTAATCCACAAAGGGTCTCGGGCTAGCCGGTGCCCATCCGGGAACTCTGGGCTCAAAGGTAGAAACAACCCTAGACAGGGCACCAAGCCATCATAGGGCACATACACATACAGTCATACACTTTAAACACTAAGGGCCATGCCATAGACGCCAATTAACCTAATATGCATGTCTTTGGAATGTGGGAGGAAAGTGGAGTATTCAGAGAAAACCCACCTGAACAAGGGGAGAACATGCACACTCCACACAGACATTTCCCATGCCACCCAACCAGTTATCACACCTGGGTCTTTCTTGCTATAAGGCGACAGCACTACCACTTTGCCACCGTGGTGCCCCAACATAGTACAACTAAAATCTTATTTGAGATCCAAGATAATTTATCAAAATAAGGAAATATACAGTACAATATTTCAGATTTCAAATATTAACAAAACTCTAAATTGGAGACTTACTCTTTTACAACAACAAACAATATTTTAAATAAAAAAATAGAAAATTCACCATGCGGTTATAAATTTCACTGAATTGCTTAAAACTCCAAGGGTTTCCCATATACAACATTAAACACAGACACTGAAAGTAGATACAGAATTAAAAACATACAGCAAAGGATAAATAACACTGAATTATAATTAAACCTGTATATTTAACAACAAATATGTCATGTCATATAAATGGCTGCATGTGTGCGTCAGTACCCATTAGTGGTCTGAGGGATAAATAGACTGACTGCGTGTCATATTCATCTAATTATTATGTCAAATGTCCATGTGCTTAATTATATTTTTCTTTTAAAATTGGCCTAAAATATGTAATTGTTTAATAAGTAAATCAAATACAGGGTTTTTCTGACCCAAATGCAATAATGGTCATTATTCAGTGTGCAGTCAATCTTGTACATTTGAGGTCTCTGGTGTATGTCAGATCTATAACTCCTCAAAAAAATTAAATAGTTGAACAGGGCAGGTAAAAAAATATTCCTTATATATCTTGTCTGTGAAATCGGAAGCAATATAGAGTTTTTTCATATACAAAACATGTTAGAAATAAATTTGTAGAAACAAAGATGTAGAAAATGTTGACCAGTACTTCAAAAGATCACAATGTATAATGTCCACAGGAGGTCATATGACATCAGTATTCAAAACAAGTGCAGTTTTTTTTTTACTTTTAGAACAAAAATTACATTTTTAGGGTCAGGGCTTTAAAACAGGGTCAGTCTGGAAAGAATTGCAATCCATAATTATATATAGGATTAGAATTTTGCACAAAAGGCTCAGAAATATTTAACCATTACCCAAATTAACAATTACCCAAAAGTAAAGAAAGCCAGTTTTTGATGTGCCTTTTCCTAAGTAGTCCCAATGTCTGCAACTTGTGTATATTTTTAAGTAAATTATAAAAATATATTACAGAGCATCAGAGAAAGACTGTTCACATTGTGTTTACTACTTTTTGATGTACGCATGTACATTTGCATGCTATGTAAAAGACTTTGAGTTATTTACTGACACACATTTTTGGTTGAAAAAGCGATATATGTATAGAAAACAACCAACATCCCATTCTAGTTCAGTGGGTCAGGAAATTAATAATTCATGCATTATTTATGATGAGTTCATTGCAATTAGCCTAAATAAAAAAGCCTGAAAAAGAAAACACACACATACCTTTATTAAGTTTGTTCTGACTGTTCCTATGTTTAATTATTAACCAATTTTAATAAAAAAACATGTACATTTGTGTTCAAAATAATAGCAGTGTGGTTAAAACAACTGGGGAATCCTCATTATAACCTCATTTATAGCAATTATTACTATATACACACACAATAGCACTATGAGCCACTGCACATTCAATTCCACATGAACAAAATATCAATTTTCGAAATGAAAATAAAAAATATATATAATCAGCTGTTCAAAAAAAAAAAAAAAAGCGGTGTCTGCATTTTCATTTTAAATCATATTCCTGTACGCAGAAAGTAAGTTCTCAGGGTGTTACCTTTGCCCTTCATCTGGTGCACAGGGTTCTAATTTTTTGTTTGGTGTGTGCTTGTTTAAATGGTATTGACAAGGTGTTTACAGTTCTTTCTGTTGTCTTTATTGATTACTCTCTGAGCTGCAGCTCTGGCGATAATTAAGAGTGATTAGATTTTTGAAAGTGAAAAGATTGTGCAAGGTTTTTAATTATTATTTTTACAATATAAACCAATAACTGTGGTTTTTATTGGGTTGGGACGTAGGGTTTGACATTTCTTCTATTCTGAATCAGTAAACACTTCGACTGGTTTAGTCGCAATGATGTAATTCTCCTGTCTGTAACCACATTGCTCATATAAGGCAGGTTTCTATATACGTACAAAACTGAGACATTAAAAAAACATGATATTTTAAATCTGGCATTTCAATCTCTATTTATTTGAACTATGCAATGGGAAACAAAGGTAATTTTGAGGCCTCAGTTTTTCTTTTGTCTTAGTTTGTCTTAGAGTTGTCCTCAAATCTTGTTGCAATGATTAAAGTGAGGAAAAACCCAGGATAAGTGTTTTATAAACTTTGCATGACAATGCATAGGCACTTTACTTCTGTCAGTATATACATTTTATTTCACTATATTTGTAGTCTAATTGCCTAACCAGAATACCACAAGTTTATTGCCAAAATATGAATTTATCCCCAACTATCCCTTACCCAATTTAACCTTGCAATTACACCTTTTTTCTCCTGTATATCATTGTCTGGTCCTAAGCCCAAAAGGGTGAACGCTACACCAAGAAAGGCGTCTGGTGTAAAGAGGTGCCAATGTGAATGACTAGCTATGGTGACCTCTGGTGGCAGGAAAAAGCCAAAAGACAGAAAAAAGGACTTTCCAAACCCTAGTGCTGGTCCCAAGCCCAAGTAAACAGTGAGGATTGTGTCAGGAATATTTATTATCCAGCGCAAAATATTTATATAAAGGTTCTTCAATGGTGAAGGAAGAGGCCGAAAGAAGAAGAGGAAGAAGAATGTTGTGTAGAGTATGATAATCTAAATGTCATCTCACCTTGATCTCATGACTCTTGACACCTGGGAACTGAACATGGTGGCCATTGGTCCTGACAGCAGACAGACCTGTCAGAAAATCAAAAATAACCCATTTTAACAAGTGAAGCTTCATCCTGAAGCACCTTTCAGTTTCTTTTTGACAACAACACACTGCCATAGTATCTTTCAACATCTTTCAGATAGATGCTTGTTTGTAACACAATCATGTCTGCCATTAAACAATGTTAAATGAGAGCCATGTCAAAAAATATTCATTTGCATTGAAAATGGTCAAATGCTTGTTAAAATGTTTTTACGCTAAAGACATTTTATAAAATTAAATGTGCAGTAGGACCTAAGTTAGATCCCGGGGCAACCTGGAAAATTTCTGTGTGAAGTTTCATGTTTTCCAGGTGTTCGCGTGGGTTTCCTCAGTGTATTTAGGTTTCCCCGCCCACAGTCCAAAGGAAGTCCAATGCTAGGTGAATTAGATATGCTTAATTGTCCGGTTCTAACCCGAAAGGAAGGAAGAATCTTTAAAATATAATATAAATATATTTAAATATGGCACCTGTGATTTTATATTAGAAGCATGTTCTGGTATGTAATCGAACACGTATAGAATTATTAGGTAATTAATCACTTTTAGAACCTCTTGTTACGATTGCATACTTGTAGCGCTTTAAGGCGCATGCGCAGAGTAGCCATCTGGCTGTGTTTTTAGCCTAACCTCCGGCCTGATGTGCCCATCTTTTCGATCTCCTGTGATTACTGTGGCCTGTTTCTGTGATTACAAATCTCCTGTACTCCATTGAAGCGTATTCCCGTTTGTGCTTTCTCAAGTGAAGTCAGGAATCTGCGCCTTTTTTCCTGTCAGCTCCGTCACCACTTTTTCACTATTACACCAACACTATTATGTTACTAACAATAACACGCAACTGATTGTACGTTAACATTTAGTTTTTATGTAAGTATTAATTTCGACCAATACTAGACATTTGTGTGTCGGCTCACTATTTGACACGGGACACTAACAGTCGCACAAACAACATCATCCTACACATACAGTGTAAAATATAGCGGGACAAATCCTAATCGGATATACACTACACTAAATAGGCAGCATTGGGAAGCCGTGTTTGTCCCTAGAAGTAGTGCATGTTTATAGGAAGTACACAATAAATAAGGATTCAACCAGGGTTGAACCATGCGGTAGCGGTTTTGGTAAACAAGCAGAGCAACTGGGGTATATTAACACGGGTATATTAAATGAAAAAGTAAAGAAAAATAAATACCTGTCCGAAACTATAAATGTCCTAAAAATTCTTCGTTGTTAGACGGAAATCATTTGACGCGACTGAGAGGAAACTGACTTTGGCTATAACAATAATGTTTAGAGGGTCAATTTTCTTCTTTGTGCAGGAGCGGAAATGTTCTTCTAAAAACGATATGATCCATTCACGATAAGCAGTTATTGCTCCGAAGTTATAACAACCGCCTGTTTAGTCCAAAAAACAAATGTCAAATCGGCCGACAGCATCTAACCGACTAGGCCGACTTCTCGCCTCAGGTATTTTACTCAATCGACAGCAGCAGCTGAGAGATGCCAGAATGCGAGAGAGTAAACTAAAGAGAGGCAAATACACCAACCAGCATTAGTATTCGGAAAGGTACCGAATGTCCATTGGACAATATGCTGTCAGGAGGTGGTTACGTCAATATTAAGGGGAGTGATGTGATTGACAATATGTACAACCAATAGAATCGCGTGTCGCCACCCGAAGAGCGGTGATTCGCCAATAACTTTCACGAAACCGAAAACGTCCGTGCATCCGTGAATAAAAGCGTTCACCGCTCGACTGCCTCATTTCGGAATAGTTGTGAACTAATGTTTTAGAAAAAAACCCTGTTTATGGATCTGATCATACTTACAAATGTATTTCGCTCAGTTTACCCAGACGGCCGTGTTGTTTTGTTGACCAGAGCAACAACGTTGCATTCTGGGTAATTCTCGCCACATTGTTGGACACAGGGCGTTTCCCAATTCAGTTCAATGATTAAACAGTCTGTACACTGTAGTACCGTCATTTATTTGTTATCTTCCAACTAATTCACACGGGCTCACATGACGGTGTAACAGACCTGTAAAAGAACGTATTAGACGACGTGCATTACGTCACCAAGAGCCTGACGCGAAATGTGCGCTGGGATATCTGGCTGTTACGAGCCCACACGATAATTATTATTCTAATCTTTTTCTTTTTCTTTCGGCCTCTCTCTTCGCCAGGGGTCACAGCGAGTCAGTCCCCATCGGAGAACTCGCAATATTGATTTGGCAATGTTTTGCGTCGGGTGCCCTTCCAGACGTAACCCTCACCATATACCCGGGCTTGGGACAGTAGGACAACTCGTTAGAACACCGGCACTATGCACTGTCTTGTGCTCTCTAATGGCTGGTTTGATTATTATTCAAATAATGTTTTTATTTCTACTTTATTAATGTAACAGTTGTTTACGCCAGGGGTTTCCAAACTATGGGCCACCAGCAAATTCCAAAAAACATTATAGAATATGGCTCACACATAAAATTGACAGTTTGTCGCCTCACAGCAATATGGAAAAATTTATGTGTGGAGTTGGCATGGTCTCCCGGTGTGCGTGCTCCGGTTCGTCCCGCATTCCGGAGACATTTATGCTAGGTTCCTAAGCTTGAGAGGGGTACAGTCTGAAGAATATGGCAACTCCAATCATTCGTAGTGGTACTACTTTTTCACTGTTTTACATGCCTGGATAGGCGCTGAAGCGTTATTAACAAGGGTTTGGTTCATGGGGCTGCAACAACCTGACAAGAGAATAGGATGCTCAATCATTTTATCCCTGTCCCACAGAACACATCTTTGCAGCCAACCATCGCAAAGTATATGACATGAACATTAAATATTTGGAAATAATTACTAGGTAAATTTATAAGTCTTTCATATTCTTATGGAAATCTTGATTCATCAGTTTTGGAACTCATGCCTTTGTTTTGGTCCAGTCTGAGATTCACGATCAGGTAAATTCGACCGATTGAGCGCGACTGAACTGATTAGGTTGCCAGATTTTCTTCAATTAAATTGTTGTCAGAGCATCCGCGGATTAAAATAGAATGATTTTTTTGACTGATGCCTTTGTTTTTATATTAATATTTTTTTATGAAACATGCATATCAGTTTTAATGCTGTAAATATATTCAGAAATTTAGGAACATGGTTAATGAATCTGCGATCTACGAAGGATTATCTGTTCCAATCTGGCAACCGGGTCGCCTCTCGGAGAGGGGCTTTTGTTGCATCCTGAGGGAGAGAGAGCGAGCAAAGGCTTGAATCAAATCTACGGGAGAACAATCTGCCCTGATCTGCACTAAAACATCGGGCCTCTCCCGCTCAAGCCTCTCCTGAGCGGATATCCGTCTCCCTGTAGCTGCTCTGCTCAAAGCCTTTGTCTAGATCGCTTTAGATTTATGATCTCTGCACCCGGAATCAGATTATTTGCTGTATTTGTTTAGAATGGGAAACGCTGAAGGTACCGACATTTTTTTTTATTCTGCTGTTGTTTTTTTTGCCTCGTTGTGTTCTCTAACCTGGCGTCAAAAATCAACCGTAGCCCCGCATGCTTTGCGCTTTTTTTTCTTGAGCGGTTAATAAACATGCAATCTCGCCTTTCCTCTCTTGATTTTTCCGTGTAAAAATAATAGCGGCCACTTGTCGGAAAGGTTGCAAATGTAAGAGGGCCAGTTTGATTTAAAGGGCAGCCATGTTGGCTTGTAGGATTCGCATACATGTTATCATACGCGCTTTATGGCAAGGAGAGAATTTAACCAGTTTATACACAATCTTTCATTACAGATTCGAATAAAAAAAAAGGAAAAGATGAATAGATCAAATTTATACATATTTTAATGTTTTTAATACAATCATTTCCCCATCTCCACCTGGCTCGTTTTGGTAAATGCACCAGAGCATTAGCAAAAGCTAAGATGCTATCATTATATTATACAACACTATATTATACTAAACTTTATTATAATATTATAATTTCACTTTATGATACTATATTATATTACACTATTTAGCAAACGATTAGCCCTCGTATTAAACAATGATTCAATCAAGCTAGCAGTCGCATTTCATTCAGGGATACATCACTTTTTAAATAGGATACGCGTTTCACAACGCTACTTATAATAAATAAATAAATAAGTTATAGCAATATAGCAGTTATTATATTAATTAACTTTAATGCCTCAGTGTATTCATATGTAAGAAAAACAATTACACTTTTGAGGTTATTATGCACTAGAGGGTCAATATTGTTTACCTCAGAGTGTTTAACTCTTGATATTTAATTTATTTATTTTTCTCTAGTTGTTGCTTTGTATAAATAAATAATTCTTAATAAAAGCTATTTTACTTGTCATTCTGACAGTTTAGCAAGTTTGAGAAAAGTCCACTTACTAATGACTTTACATATACACACAATGTCTACTTAATTAGGTACAATTTCTCTTTAACACGTGCATCTTATCAGCCAATAACTTGGCCCTCAACTCGATAGATTTAGGCGTGTAGACGTGATTTAGGCGTGTAGACGTGGTGTAGACGTGATTTAGGCGTGTAGACAACTTGCTTAAGTGCAAACCGAGCATCGGAATGGGGAGCAGAGTTGATTTAAGTGACTTTGAAAGTTGCATGTTTGTTGGTGCCACATGGGCTGCTCTTAGTATTTCAGAAATGGCTGATCTGTTTTTTTTTGTGCACTACCTTCTCTAGGGTTTACAGAATATGGTCTGAAAAAGAGAAAAAAATCCAGTGAGGGACAGTTGTGTGGATGTACAGGGGTTAGGCAATGAAACTGAAACACCTGTCATTTGTGTGGGAGGCTAAATGGCTACATTGGACAACTTCATTAATTACACATTGTACCAGTAAGAGCAGAGTGTTTAGGTTCAATTAGCAGGGTAAGAGCACCGTTTTGCTCAAAATATTGCAATGCACACAACATTAAGGGAGACATACCAGAGTTCAAAAGAGGACAAATTGTTGGTGCACGTCATGCTGGCGCATCTGTGACCAAGACTGTATGTTTAAATACTAATTCCGTCAGAAAAAATTATTACAACATGGAAAGAAAATGTATGACTAGGTGTAGCTACTAAAAATATATATATATATACATATATAAACACACACGATGAATTCATAAAGAATTCATCCAGAGAATGAAGGACCATGTAGTACACTTAAAAGTGTTAAACAAAACAAAATATATTTTAGATTTGAGATCCTTCAAAGTAGGCATCTATTATTTTGATTACTGCTGTGCACATCTATGTCATTCTCTCAAACAGCTTCATAAGCTAGTCACCTTGAATTGTTTTTCCAACAGTCTTGAAGGAGTTTCCAGAGGTGCTCATCATTTGTTGGTTACTTTTCCTTCACTGTGTGGTCCAACTCATCCCAAACCATCTCCGTTGGGTTTAAATCATGCGATTGTGGAGGAAAGGGCCTTTGATGCAACACTCATTCACCCTTTCATGGCCAAATAGCCCTTACATAGACTGGAGGTGTTAAAAAAACAAATGATGGTCCCACTAAGCGCAAACCTTATGGGATGGCATGTCACTGCAGAATGCTGTGGTAGCCATGTTGGTTAAGTGTGCCTTTGCTTATAAATTGCCAAAGGTTTTACGTACAACGCACCCTCATACCATCACATTTCACAGTGGGAATGAGACAGAAATCATCCTCCCACATTTTTGTGTCTTACAAAGACATTGGAACAATAAATCTCAAATTTGGACTCATCAGACCAAAGGACAGATTTCACTGGTCTTATGTCTATTTCTTGCGTTCCTTTTTTATCTTGTTCTTCCTTAGAAGTGGCTTCTTTGCCGCAATTTGACCATAAAGTCCAGATTCACACAGACTTTTCTGAACAATTGAGGTTGAAATATTTACATGAACTCTGTCTGTTTAGGTCGGCTCTTATCTGTGGTGCTGTTAATTTGTCTGAGGCTGGTACATCTAATAAACTTAATCTGTGCAAAGGACAAAACTCTTAGCCTTTTCTGGGGCGGTCCTGATGAGAGCCAGTTTTATCAGAACGTTTGATGGTCAATTGTTACCGCACTTGAGGATACTTTCGAAGTTCTTAAAATGTTTCAGATTGACGGACCTTAATTCCTTAAAGTAATAATGGACTGTGGTTTTTCAAAAAATGATCTTGTGACAAATTACTGCTGTTTCATTTCAGGAGATTTAGAGAATGAGAAGGCTGTACAATGCTGTAATCAATGTAAAAGGCTGGTCTTCAATTTGCCTACCTTGTAAAATCTCAAATCTATAATATATTTTGTTTAACACTTTTGTGTCCCTTTATAGTCTGAATGAATTCAGTATGCATTTACAATGTAATAAAATACATAGAATTAGACTGTTTATCCAAACATTCGACGAGAATTGTATATACACAGACACAGATACACATACATGAAGGGTGTCCCAAAATGTGCTTATACTTTTACTGTTCATTACTCATATTATTGTTTTGTTTCAGGTTGAAAATTGAAAGAAACTGATCCACTTTTCCACTATGCTTGCACACAGCGGAATTTGTCCTCCACATTTAACGCATCCGTGCAGTGAAACACACAATACACACACTGGTGAAGTGAGCACACGTGCCTGGAGTGGTGGGCAGCCCTGCACAGCACCCGGGGTGCAACTGGGGGTTAGGTGCCTTGCGCAAGGGCACTTCAGCCGTGATCCGGTCGCAAGGCTGGTTCCTTAACCACAAGCCTACGAATGCCCCTGTAGCCAACACTAAATAATGGAAGATATACGACTCATTTTGAAGAAAGAAAATAATGTAATAAATAAACACGCAGGAATGAGTGGACTAAAGTTTACCTTTAGCCAAACTTATTAGAATTGTATCTACATTATTAAACACCTACATCAAAGCAACACATACGCATATGAGTAATGGGCAGTCAAATTGCATGGACATTTGACATTTCCACCTCCACAATTTCAAAGTTGGTATGAGGTTCTTTTCCTGGAATGCTGTATTTGGTTTACTCCAAACATGCCTTACACTAAAGTGTCCAAATAATTCCATTTCAGATTCATCCATCTTAAGAAAATTGTTCCAAAATGTTGGTCTTTTTATACATTCTCTCTCTCAACCTGTAGGATCCTGCTGTGATGCATGAGGACAGTACAGGGTTTCTGAAGACTTCTTTTATCATTTTGCAGTCTGCTCTTTGCGTATTTGCTTGGACTGCCAGAGCAAGTTGGCAGTTGTTACTATTTTCCAGAGAAGGGAATAAATGGTTTGAATTTCTTTTGAGATTTTTTTTAACCCCTTTCCAGACTTATAAGCTGCTACAATTTATTTTTCCTGACGGCTTCAGACACCTGTTTCAATCTCACCATTGTGTTTATTTTCAATGTCAATTTAATAGTCAGGCGCAGAGCAAACCAAATGTATAAGGTTTAAATAAGGCACGTCTCCTTCAGAATGCTGAGTAATGATGTTTAAACCGTGTGATAAACTGTTATGAATTTTGCCATTTTAAGTAGAAATAAATGTGGATGTGAATAATCCATTCTAAATTAATTTTTTTATTTACACTTTACAGAAAGGTAAAACTCTAAGTATTAATAACATTTATTGTTATATACTTATGAGAAATGTATCTTTTATTTCCACATGTCCAAAAAAACAAACAGGCTTTCATAGTGTGTCCCAATTTATTTGACATCTCTATTTATACAGTATTAAGTGTACAAACCCGAAGTTGGGACAAAGTACAAATTGTAAATAAAATTAGAATGCAATGACGTGGAAGTTTCAAAATTCAATATTTTATTCAGAACAGAACATAGATGATATATCAAATGTTTAAACTGAGAAAATTTTCATATAAAGAGAAAAATAAGGTGATTTTGAATTTTGTGACAACAACACATCTCAAAATAGTTAGGACAAGGCCATGTTTACCACTGTGAGACATCCCCTTTTTTCAACCGTCTGTAAATGTCTGGGGACAAGTTGCTCAAGTTGAGGGATAGGAATGTTAATCCATTCTTGTCTAAGGTAGGATTCTAGTTGTTTAACTGTCCTAGGTCTTTTTTGTCATATCTGCCATTTTATGATGCGCCAAATGTTTTATATCTGGACTGCAGACTGGACAGTTAAGCACCCGGACCTTCTACACAGCCATGAAGCTGGAATTGATGCAGTATGTGGTTTGCGATTGTCATGTTGGAAAATGCAAGGTCTTCCCTGAAAGAGACGTCATCTGGATGTTGCTCTAGAACCTAGATTTAAAAGACAAAGGCTTCTGAACTGAGCACTGATAACAACTTGAGTCGTCCTTCTCCTCTATAGTTCAAATGACACGGTGTCCCTGATTTCCATAAAGAATGTCAAATTTTGATTCGTCTGACCACACTGAACAGCATTTCACTTTTCCACCATCTATTTTAAATGACCCTTGGCCCAGAGGTGACGTATGAGCTTCTAGATCTTGTTTAGATATGGCTACTTCTTTGAAATATAGAGCTTTAGCTGGCAACGGCGGATGGCACAGTAAATTGTCTTCACAGATATTGTTCTCTGGAAATATTCCTGAGACCATTTTGTGATTTTCAAATTAAAAGCATGCCTTTATGTGATGCAGTGTCATTTAAAGTTCAAAATCACAAAATGGTCTCAGGAATATTTCCAGAGAACAATATCTGTGAAGACAATATCACGGGCACTCAGTATGGTTTTCCGGCCTTGACCCTTACGCACAGAGATTCTTCCAGATTATCCGAATCTTTTGATGATATTATGCACTGTAGTTCATGATATGTTCAAACTCTTTGCAATTTTACACTGTCAAACTCACTTTACTATTTGTTGGCGTAGAATTAGGGGGATTGGTGATCCTCTTTCCATCTTTACTTCAGAGAGCCGCTGCCACTACAGGATGCTCTTTAAATTATACCCAGTCGTGTTAATGACTATAGGCAATTGACCTGCACTTTGGTCCTACAGCCGTTTTATTTTTGTACCTTTAACTTATCCAGCCTATTATTGCCCCATACAAACTTTTTTGAGATGTGTTTCTGTCGCAGAATTTTAAATTAGCCAATATTTGGCAAGAAATTTTAAATTTAATATGTTGTTTATGTTCTATTGTGAATACAATATCAGTTTAACATTTGTAAATTATTGCATTCCGTTTTTATTTACAGTTTGTACTTTGGCCCACCTTTTTTGGAATTGGGTTTGTATATACAGAAACAAATTTGTATTTAAAATGTAAGAAAATAAAAATTGAAAACATACCAACAAAGTATCCAGGGCATCAATAAGAGTAAGTGAAAAACTGTGATATTGGAAGAGAATTTTATTATTTGTAGATGTTTTCTAAAAAGTTCAAGCATGGTATGTTTTAACAACTGGTGAAAACAATATGTAGGGTGTATATACCTGCCCCAGGTATCTTGTCCATCACATGTCAGTGGCCGAAGCTCATCATATGGATATGCATTCTCCAAGTAGTTGTTGTAAGCATGGTAAAACATGGACTTTATTCTTTCTCTGGTAAGAGAAACAAATCAAGAGAAAGTCAGGAAAAAATAGAATGTATAGCATAGTACATACAGTACCTCTAAACAAGAACATACAGTGATGCTTGAAAGGTTTGAAAGACTCTAAAATTGTTTTGTTGTGGGAAGTGATCACATGTTACAGATACTGTATATGAGTGGCAAAAGAACACAATATGAAGGATTTTGTCAATCATATAGATGACAAGTATGAAAGGAAACAATTCCAATAAAGTGATGTATAAAATATAAATAAAAATAGAATATGATGATGTACAAATCCTTTTCAACCCATATTCAATGTAATGCACTACAAAGACAAGATATTTAATGTTAAAACTCATAAACTTTATTGTTTTTTACAAATATTCACGCGTTTTTAATTTGATTCCTGCCACACGTTCCAAAAGAGTTTGGACAGGGTCATGTTTACCACTGTGTTACATCCTTTTTCCTTTTAACAACACTCAATAAGTGTTTGTGAACTGAGGACAATAATTGTTGATTTGTAAGTGGAATTCTTTCACATTCTTTATTGAAGTACAACTTCAGTTATTCAACAGTCCGGGGTCTCCGCTTCATAATGCGCCACACATTTTCAACGTGCGACAGGTCTAGGCTGCAGGCAGGTCAGTCTAGTACCCACACTCCTTTATCATTAAACCATGCTGTTGTAACACATGCAGAACGTGACTTGTCATTGTCTTTTTAATATAATCAGGGACGTCCACGAAAATAATGTTGCTTGGATGGCAGCATGCGTTGCTCCAAAACCTGTATGTAACTTACAGAATAATAAAGCCTTCACGGATTTGCAAGTTGACCATGCCATGGGCACCAAAACACCCCATACCATCTGAGATGCTGGGTTTTGAAATTTGCGCTGATAACATTTCAGACCGTCCGTTTCTGGACTTCTTCTGGATGTCAGTATGACTGGTAAATTTTTAACTTGCACTTGTAGATGTTTTCTAAGTGTTCCTGAGCCAATATGGTGATATCCATTACAGAATGATGTCAGTTTTTGCAGTGCAGTCTGAGGGATCGAAAATCACAGGAATTAAATGTTTTTTTTTTTGCCTGTGTTTCAGTGTCATTTTTGAACACAATTATTGGCACCCCTAACAATTTCTTGGAAATATATGTATCATGTCATTTCTACTGTAGTTTATAAAGTGGTTCAAAGTATCTAGGAACCTTCAATTAGTAATTTATCACGTCCTGCTTCCATGGGGTGTAAATATGGCATTACACAGAAGCTCACTCTTAAACATGGGAAAGACAAGACAACAAGTAAGGCAATGTGTCGACCTTTATAAATCAGGCAATGGCTACAAAAAAAATAGCTATTCACCTGCAGATGACCTTATTTACAGTTGGAGCAATCATCAAAAACTTTAAAAACCTGGAACTGTAACAAAAAAGTCTGGAAGAGGATGCAAGTGTATCTTGCCATTACGCACAGTGAGAAGGATTGCAAAAGTAAAAAGTTCTCCAAAGCTCACTGCAAGAGAATTCTAGCATCTTGGGGTTTGAGGTCTCCTAAACAACCATCAGGCGTTATACTCATAAGCGTAAACAGGTGGAGTTTGCCAAGTGGTACTGGGATTTTAACTGGGACTATGTGCTTTGGTCAGATGAGACCAAGAGAGAGCTTTTTGGCAACAATCACTCTAAGGCAGTCTGGCGTAACACTAAGAAAGAGTACGCAGACAAACACCTCATGCCCACTGTTAAATATGGGTATGATGCTGTGGGCCTGTTTCTCCTCCAAAGGACCTGGGAACCATGTATGGATACATGGGATCATGAACTGATAAAATATCAGGACAATTTGAATCATAATCTGGTGTCCTCTGCCCGTAAGTTAAACATGGGTTGTCACTGGGTTTTTTAGCAAGATAATGACCCTAAACATGTGGCACTATCTACTCAAAAATGGTTCACGAGGCATCTCACGGCTATCTCAGTCCCCAGACCTCAACATAATAGAAAGCCTGTGGAAAGAGCTGAAGAGGAGAATGCATAGGACAAGACCTAGGACTCTGGACAATTTAGAGTGGTTGTGCTAAGAGGAATAGTCAACGATCCCATTTTTGCATCTTTTGAGTTATAGGAGAAGTGCTGGCTTGTTGGCAAAAGGAATTTGTACAAAGTAATAACACCAGGGGTGCCAATAATTGTGGCACACATGATTTCATTCAAAAGATTTATTTCTTAATGCGTGATTTTTACCACCAAATAAATGTACTTGAATTAAAGCTTTTTTTGCATATATTATTTTAAATAAAGATTTTATTAGAAACCAAAGAACACTTTTTAACCATGGGTGCCAATAATTATTGAGGGCGATGTATCTATCTATTTACAGTATCTATCTAAAACGAATGACTGAAAGATGTCCCCTAAAATGACTAAAAGAGAAACAATACATAGGGACTGACACTTCTACAGCACATGCAGCATTTATTTTAATTTCATCATCATTATTATTATTATTATTATTATTATTATTATTGTGCAGAGATTCTAAATGTGTTTGTGAAAATCTATATAATAACTAAAAGTGTTTAAACGAATTAAGTGCCTATGGTATCCTCCCTATTTCTCCATTAAACTCACCTGTAATGAGACATTTCCCAGTCATTGAAGTCATGACCGACGATGGGGGGCAGGCATGTTGCGCAGAAAATTGCGTTTAGCAGAAAAGTAAGCATGAAGCTATAATACGATGGAAAAGTAAGCAATATAAGGTCCTATTATTACAAGACAGATATACGTATACGTTACTGGATACAGGAAGTAGTCTTAAAGTGCATGCGCTCAAGCCGGAGAGTCATTTGTTCCTCAATAACGTCTTAAATCCCGCCCACGTACTTCACAGCCAATCGCGATCAAGCTGAGAGAGAACGCTGCAACCATTGATAGGAGCATATATTGGCTGCTTTCTTCCCTCTGACGTAAAAGACGTAAACATCGCGGTGTTGCGTATGAACGCGTTCGTTGAATAAAAGTTCATGAGCTCGTTTATAATTTTGGTTAACGTGAACGGAACGTACTGTGTTACTGCATGATGCACGATACTGTGAACGCGTTTATTTTGGTGTCTGTGAACGGCATGTTCACTGTTTTTTAATTTCGTTAAGGTGATTCAATAAGGTTCCAGATTTTCTAAACTCCCAGGGGAAAGACACACAGTTAACAGTAATGTGTCTAGGGTTGCCGAACTAGTCAATCGCTCCGTGTGCTTTATCTATGCCTGGCAAGTGTAAGAGCGCCGAACTGTGTACAGTAACGGCCTTGTTGTCATCATCTTCCAGCCGCAGCTGGACAACTTGGTAGTGCAGTATATTGTCAGACTTGCAGCCTTTAATGAAAGTGGATAGTCCAGCTTTTATAAACTTAATTATGGAGTTGCAGCCATCCAAAAAGTTTCCATTGCTGGTCTGCTGTGAACAAGGCATTTTTGGGAATCACTATCCACTGGCTAAACAAAACAGATGTTTCGAAGAGACACTCTGCAATAAAGTGAAAGTGATGAGTTTTTCCACTATGTTTGCACACAGCGGAAATGGTCCTCTGCATTTAACCCATCCGTGC
>JAOUQT010000007.1:10968-22895 GCA_025769995.1 Xyliphius kryptos | reverse complement strand
AAGGAGGCCCTACACCATACTAATAAATTATTGTGATCTAAAACCAGGTGTTTCAGTTTCATTGTCTAACCCCTGTAGGTTGGTCAAAAACAAGCTTGCTGATTGTAATGCTGGCCGCAAATTTTCCTATGCCAGTATTTTAAAACCCTGTAGACTTGGCCTTGTTCTCACACAAAGAAGCAGACCTCCTAATTTAGTCTAGAACCTTCCTACTGATCTACAGTATGTGCCAAATTCTACTGTAAAGCTGTATCTTTGGAAAATCTTCATACTGTTATAAAATGAAATGCTCTAATCCCATACCAGAAAGAAATGCCGCCATGTCGTCAATAACACTGAAATGGATCTAACTTGAAACCTGCTTTAAGAATAATCACTAATCCAGCTTCATGCCGAGTGTAAAATAAAGTTTGTAGTACTGCAGGATTATTACATAAAAGTTTGGTGGGAAAACTTCCAAATCCTAATCCAGTGGGGAATGATCTGTGGCAGAATTTCAAAGATTTTATAAGGTATAATCATGCACTTCATAGGGTACAATGGCACTTTGTAGTACTGTATATATTGAAACAGGTTGCTCTGTGTTGGAATGTAAGCTCAAGCTTAATATTAGCAACTAGGAAATACACCTTGGTAAATAAATCAGAAATAATAATTAATAATAATAATTAATTAATAATAATATTAATAATCTTATGAGGTCTAGGTGATGCCAAGGCATAGGCAAGTGATACTGGTGTTTGCTTTGTATGTAACTGGATATCATTGAATTCTCATTAATATTTTAATGTAATCGAGTGCTAGAGGAATTAATGCTGATGGGCTTAGTGAAGTGAATCATTTATAAACGGGTGATTCAGTGTTTTTAATTTTTTTTCCTGCTGTATATAATGTGTGTGTGTGTGTGTGTGTGTACAGATACCGAGTTAACGTTCAATTATAACCTGGACTCCTTGGGGAACGGGAGAACAATGTGTCATTGTGGAGCTGAGAACTGCAGTGGCTACTTGGGAGTCCGACCAAAGGTACACACACATGGGTTTGGTAAAGTGTGTGAATCTACACACACGAATAGCTAAAGCTTATATTTCTGTTTCTATATGCGTGTATTATCTTGCATCCATCAGAGTGCTGTGGTGCTGGAAAAGGAGGAGAAAGTGAGGAACTCGAAGCTGAAGGTGAGGAAGAGGAAACTGAAGACGGAAAGCCGCAGTCATGATTATTACTGCTACTGCTGTGGAGATGGCGGAGAACTGGTCATGTGTGACAGGAAGGACTGTCCCAGAGCCTATCACCTGCTCTGCCTCAAGCTGACCACTCCACCTTATGGTAAGCTAAGCCACATGCATTCACATAGCCTAAGTCTGTAAATAATCACATTAAATGTCTTTAACTGTGTCAGTGACTTATTCACTGACTTTCTGAATTACTTAGTGAATCACTAAATCTGGTATCCTCTCAATTAATTTATCAAACTAATGAATCAGTAACTCACTCACTTTGTGACTCACTGAATCGGTAGCCTATTTTATACATTGTTGCTTTTTGTGTGTGTGTTTAGGTCGCTGGGAATGCCCATGGCACCAATGCAATGTGTGTCAGTGCTCCGCCTCTGCTTTCTGCCACTATTGCCCAACCTCTTTCTGCAAGGAACATGAGGCGGGACAGCTGGTGCTTTCTGCCCAGGATAACCGTCTATGCTGTTCCAATCACGACCCAGAACGAACGCCCAGCCTCCCTACTGATGTGAGGGTAAAAGAGGAAGTGGGTGCAGAGAAGCAAGAGGAAGACAACGGGGATGTTGAGAGAGAGGCAGAAGAGGATGAGTAAGGTGAAATGGCTGAGAGACTCCGTTCAAACACGGTGACTGGAATTCAGAGAAATGAAGTCCGCCATGTATCTAAGGGGCCGTGTGCAGTTCAGCATCACTACACATACAAGATGTTTTCCATTCCAGATCTACAGCAAATAGTTTTTTTGAGCTGCGAAGTCACAGTTTTTGACTTTTTCATACTCGGAAAGGGAGAAAGGAATCACCCACTGATTGAGATTTGCATTTCCAAACTGGGTTTCCGGTTGATCCTCTGAGCTGAGATCTTTTACACACTCTACGGTCACCTTCAACACCTTGAGAACTTCATTCGATGTACCTCAGTGTAAATACAAAGGAAACGTAGGAGAAACGTAGATCAGATTCTCTACATTAGAATTTTCACTACACGTCTGAATATCGGCTAGTTGTGGAAAAAAAAAAATGGACTGTGACAGTTTTGGTTATGTGCACCTCTTCATACCTGTGCGTTAGTGAGTTGTAATATATATATAACGAATATATTTATGACTGCGTTTACATTCACTCACAATGTACAGTATTGTTAATTGGTATTATTAGTGAGTTTGATATCACTATTCTTAGTCATTGTATCCAGCCCCGTCTTGCCTTATTATATTTTTTAGACTTTCGCTCAGCCTGTGTTAAGTTCAGACCCAATTATTGTTGTAACTGGATCATTTCATAGACAAGCACTTACATCTCGGCATTTTCATAAGGATTGGACACGATAGAAACCCGAACACTGCCATTGTTTAGTTTATTCCAATAGGAGTATCAATTCATCAGTAATTTGTTTCAAGATATCAACTGCATTCATATCAAAATCTACCCTTTCTCATTTTATTTGATTTTTTTAAGTCTTATTTGTACTTATTATTGACCACTTGTAATGTAATTTAATCACAGCGCAACTTCAAACCCAGGCCAATATACAGACCAGGATGTTGATGAATGCACCAGTATCTTGCATTGTTCATTAATATTAGAATAATTTCGTAACTCTCCAGTAGAATTCTATACTCATTGCCCTGAACAAAGTGCAAAACATTTTCATTTTGTAACCATTCCATCCTGCCATCTTAGCAGGTTACCCCAAAGTATTTTAAATACTATTCCATTGCTACTTTATTAACTCAGTAGTGTTAATTGAGGCAGATGTTCGTTCATCCTAATAGTGTTCAGTAATACTGCATGATTCACACACATACATTATACCTGGCTAATAATGCGCCAGATATTAAAAGGGTGGATCTGTTGGATTTGTTTTTTTTTCTATTGAGAACCATGAAAACACTCTGGGAAAATTAGAATAATTCCAAAACACACTAAAACTACTGGAGAGGCCCAGAATATTTTCTAACTCCCATTAGGAAGAATCAATCTCAACCAAAATATAGGCTACTTGTCTTTGCATTCGTGTAATTAGTTACAATAAATGCAATGCTGAACATTATCTCTGTTTTCTACCAGACACATTTCCACACCGCACTCTATGTTCCTGAACCCATCCGCATTGAAAATCGGAGGTTAAACGCCACCACGGATGTCCGGTGCTAACCTCTATGTTTTAACATGGGGCTTATTTTGAAGCACATTGCACATTCAGATTGCTTCATCTCAGTGATAATTATTACAGAATATTCTGGGCCTCTTTCAAGTGAATCTCCCTGTATTCATCATCCTTGTAAAAATCAGTATTGCTAATATATCAACTGTATCAACAGTTAACCCCCTGCAGAGCTACTTTTCCAGACAGTTCCTCTACGTTCCTCTCCCACTGTTCCTCTACGTGCTTTAATCCTAACCCCATAATATTCCAAACATTCGTTTGCATGCAGGGAAGCCTGTCACTGCCAAAACGAGGATTTTTTTTGTTTGACCTGTTACAACCAGTAGTGGTGGTCCTTTCCTGTACACTTGAAATCTGGAGCACTGTTCATGTCTCATGCACTTTGGTTTTGTTTGTGATGTTTGCAGTTACAATTCCCGTCTGTTTACACTTGAAAAGTTTCAAATGAAATCTAGATCTCGGCAGGTGTTTACAGCTGACAGGTATAGGAACGTAGCACTGAATTAGCGCAAAAGCTTCAATTCAGTGTTTAATTCAGTGGATAAAGATGAGGATAAATGTTGGAAAGTGTTAATTTTGCATCTAACAGCTTTATGTGGTGATGTCTGTTACTGCACTTGACCAAACAGGAGTTTCACGTCTGTCAGCACTCAGTGGAACTGCACAGAAATGAAAATAGTACAACGCACACATCATAAATATTATTATTTTATACACTATATTTTTCTTATTTTTCCTCGATAACTAGTCAGTTTTATTTTCCACACACACTTCTTCCCTTTTTTTTTAACATTTTTAAAAGTTTCTCTTATTCCCTCTTTTTTTTATTTGCATCCTAATCATCATTCCTTCTTTTTTCCTGTCTTTCTTTAGTTGTTCCCTTTGTGTGTGCTCTCTCTCTCTCTCTCTCTCTCGTTCTCCTTTACTTCATTTTATTACTTAATGTATTTTCTTTCATTCTTACTTTCTTCCTTTTGTCATTCTATCTCCCCCATTCTTTCTCAAATTCCCCTCCATACTTTGCTCCTTTCTTCCCCCTTTTCTTTATTTCCTTTACATTTTCCCTAGATCTTTCTTCCATCCTCCATTTAATTCCCTCCCCTTGTATTTTTATTTTATTTTTATTTTTTTTGAAGGTGTTTTTTTTCCTTTATACCTGCCTTCTGCTCTCCCCTAATATTGTATGCATCAATCTCCCTTGTTAATGTATTCATCCACTTCTTTATCCATCTGTCTTTCATTTTTCCTTTTTTTTGTTATTGATTTTTATACTTTTTCATCCTCTATTTTTATAAAAACATTATTTTTATTTTTACATTTTCCAAAGGTTTTCTTGATTCCTTTCTCCAAGTTTTCCCTCTTCACTATATTGTCACTATATTATATATATGCTTTATATATAATTTTTTATATATATATATATATAAATGAAAGGTCCACTATCCCATAATAATGACGCACATGACATGCTGGAATTTTTATTTTTTTATTTATGATTTGACGAGGTACGTCTTTTTGTTTGTCATTAGCACTTTTCTCCACAAACGAGCAATGGCGTGTATGCATTGTGCACTCCGGATTATTTCCAAATAACACACACAGTGTTTGGTATCGTGACATATTTGATTTTTTTTTTTGTATGCCCTTTTTGTATTTCACTAATTCAGTTCAAAATGAAGTGTTTGAATTTCCATCTGATCAACTGCCTTTCAGTAGTTCTAGAAATTTGTAAGGCGTATAGTTTTGAATTTAAAGGATTTAAAAGACATATTGTTACTGATTGGACGTTTAGGAAGAACCTCTGTTGCCATATCAGCCATTTTGTATTTACCTCCTTAAAGAGTGTTGGTGCACTGTACTTCATTTTTTTTTTTTTTTAATATGTGATTTAAAGTGTCAAATCATCTTGTGCATGTTTGTGCCTGTTCTTTATGTTCAATTTAATATTTTTAATAATGACGCCGTCTCACCAGCTCCAAGGGAAATCATTTTGTTGTTGACGTATTAAGGACGTGTCACATTCCTTTCATATACTGTTTAAGGATACTTTCAATCCTGGACTTATTTCTGTTATATGTATATCTTTAAGTGTTAATGTAAATCTCGCCACACACATCGAGCCACAGTATACACTCCAGCTGAATAAAAGTATTGTAAATGATAATATCTGGGTAGATTGATCTTCTCTGCGTTTCATAGAGGACCGTGTCCCTGAACAGGTCCACAGTGTTATTGTGTTCTGGGACTTGATGCTGTCAATCTAGTTCAGTTGTACATAATAATACAAAGTAAAGAACTCCACAATCATTATACTGTAGTGTCTAAAGAATGCCTGTAAATTTACTTCTGAATGTTTGTGAACATATAGGCACATTTCTTTTGTGTCTTTTACTGTATTTTTTTATTTTATCTACTTTTGACATCTTTTTATTTTTTTTTCAGAATTGCTAATTTATTCAGAAACAACATTCCACAGATTTATTCGCGTTCATATTTGCCTGGTTCGACTTCAATAAAAACTCTACTGAATGTTCAACTACTATTGCTCAGTATTCAGCTACTTTTATTGAAGAATATGGGTGCAAAAAATGTAGTGTACTGTTTTCTTCTATTTCCCCTCATTCCTCATGTGCCCCATTCATGTTCTGTTTGTTAAACTGTTTTAATGCCTGGACTGTCTGGGTTTTTCATTTATACATGAACTCCAGTCACCCACGAATGCAGCAGACATCACCCCAGTCTTATCCATGCTGCTCTGGTCTCAGTAAGATATATTATGAGACACTTATTATGACCTATAAAGTGCTGAGTGGTTCTGAACCTCAGTCCCTTAGCGAATATTTGGACTCTTTTTTGGTACCTAAAATAGTTCAATACTGCAGACTCTAGCAGGTCCCAGAACTGTTACCTAACATAGCCCAACAATGTTATCATTAATAAATTTTCATAAATCCAACTTTCTCAGTTTTTGGGTCAAGGTGGAAATCAGTATTACTGAATGCTGCCCCATCACTCATTAATAACTTAGTTTTTTCGATCACATGTTTTGCTTCTTACCTTTGTTTTCTGTCCTTTTCATTATGCCTTAGTTTGTATTCTCACACTTGAGCCGCATTCTCTGTCCTCCTTATACCGTTTCTTCACAAAGTCTTAATTTTATCAATTATTTTCATAAATCTAATCAGTCTCAGTGTTTGGGGTCAAGGTGGAAGTCATTATAATTAAAATGCCGATCCATCACTTATTACGATTCTTGTCATCACATATTGATGACCCGCACTATTTTTATTGCTCATCTTTCTAGCCATCATTCATGTTTTGTTATTTTGTAATTTTTGTATTCTTTAGTTTCTTTTTCTTCTTCACACACTTCCTTCTCTTTCTTTTCAATTTTACAAATACTTTTTTATACTACACGGAACAGTTACTGGATTAGAAATGGTCTGGTTGGGGCATATATTCAATAACCAAGTGCCCTAATTAATTTTGTATGTCAATTGGCTCTCGTATAGGTTTTTGTCCTGTTTACTGCACAGCAGAAGGCAACATTTTTCCTGCTGTGTCTAAACGGCTATTTTGATCACGGACAGAAAGCTGGAGCCCAGGGGTGTCTTGCCAGTGGTTCCATAACAGCTGTGCTTCTGGGTTGTTGTACGATGATATCACAGGTACCATAAACAAACATCCAGCCTAAAGTCATGCAAGTGGTTGGCCATGTGTAGTAAATCTGACCGGTGAGCATGGAACTTATGGAGATTCTGCAGTCGTCATGGGTTGACTTGCATATGGACGATGTGCAGAGAATTACAGAAATCCCTGACCTCTACTTGTAATTAACCACATTGGTGAACCAACCTGTCATTGGCCAGGTGTTCTTTATTTGTTGATCGGTGTACTAAGGCACCATTTATAGCTTCTTGTCTAACCGGGTTTGGCACTCTTACCTATTACAGACACTGTCTTCACGAATAAAGCTCGTGCTTCTGACTGCCTCCAGGTGGCGTGAGCGCGGTGTGACGTGTAAACGTGTCTCCTCTTCCTTTTTCCTTTCTACTCGCCGGCAGAGGATCCGAACCTCTTTACCGCATCAGACTCTCTGGACACGTCGGATATATTTACTCTTACATGACGGAGCTAATCAAAACCCGTCTCGCGCTGTTGCTTCCGGTATAAGGCGGGCTGAAAAAAAGGAGCGAATCGTAATCATAAAGGTCCGTATCAGACAAAAGACGGGGATGAAATGCTAATGCTAAAATCGCTAATAGACCCGAGGGTGGAAATACTGGTATACCCTCACTGTGTTGTTTACATCCGCCACATTTAACGCTGACGTGTCATCAGTCGCGTGCGACGGTGCTGCGCGTGAAATGTGATAATACACAGCGCGAGCGCGGATTTGTGATGATGTGATATATATATTCGTGTTCTACTTGTATATCGGAAGTTACTGTATGGAACTTCTGTAAGAGTTGTGATGTTCTGACGTCATGCCGTTGACAGTTCTGACAGCATAACATGGAACGTTATTGTCAGCCCTGATTTACACGTGCACGTGTGACTGCGTGACATGAAGTCTTTATAGTTCTGAATGCCAGACATGGGACACTTCAGATTCAGAACAGACAGTTTCATGCTCCCTACTCTGTGTGAATAGTTTGAGGATGGCCATTTCCTGTTCCAGCATGATTGCACACCAGTGCCCAAAGCGAGGTTCCATAAAGACATGGACGAGCAAGTTCGGTGTGGAAACGTGGTGTGTTTGGAGTGTACACTGCGAGACATCATTCATTCAACGTCAATGTCTCACCTCACAATTTCTGGAAGAATGGTCAAGTTTTACAAAAGCCACATTCCTAAACATCCCAAGTCTTCACACAAGAGCTGAAGATGTTATAGCTACAAATGGAAGGAGCAACATCATTTTAAACCTTAAGAATGGAATGTCACTTAAGTTTATGTGTGTAAAGGTAAACCTAATATTGCACCTAATAAAGTGGCTTGTGAGTAAAATATATAAACTCACCGGCCACTTTATTATGTACAATTGCTTGTTAATATACATATATAACCAGCTAATCACATGGGTGCAACTCAATGCATTTAGGCATGTATGGGTGATCATGACAATTTGCTGAACCGAGCTTCAGGGAAGAAAGGTGATTTAAGTGACTTTGAACATGGCATGGCTGTTGGTGCCAGAAGGGCTGGTTAGGATTTCAAAAACTGCTGATATACTGGGATTTTCATGCACAACCATCTCCAGGTTTGACACAGAATGGTTCAAAAAAGAGGAAAATATCCAGTGAGCGGCAATTGTGTGGATGAAAATGCCTTCTTGATGTAAGATGTCAGAGAAGAATGGGCAGACTGGTTTGCAATCATAGAAAGGCAACAGGAATTCAGAATACCATCATTGTTGAAAGTATGCCACAAAGAATTAAGGCAGTTATAAAGGCAAAAAGAGGGCCAACCTTTTACGAGTAAGTTGTACTTAATAAAGTGGCCGATGAGTGTATATAGTGTGTGTGCGTACTGGCTTTTAGATTGCAAGACAAAACAATTTTGCAAGTTCTTATGCTGAGATGTTGTGACGTGGAATTCAGCGACCTAATGATGGCCGTAACTTTTCAGAACGGCAGGTTGGAATTATTCAATTAGAAAAAAATGGTGTCAGCTGTGGCTTAATTAATAAGGTACAGGGCTGGGGAGAAAATGGTCACTGGTTCAATCCCCATTTTAGTCAAGTCATGGCTAATGTGCCCTTGAGCAAGGCTCAATTAACTGCTCAACATGCACCTCAATGGGGGCAGAACACTGCATGGGTTAAATTCAAAGATAGTATTTTCCACCAGGGGTCAATAAAATATACATTTTTACGAAATTTAAACGAAATAGAAATGTTACAAAGTTACAGTCACTTAAAATAGAACACACTTGAAAAATTATTTCTAAAAAGAAAAAAATATCTACTAAGGGATGGAAACAATAAACTAAACGCATTCATGATTTTGTGTGATGACCCTCTGATTAATATGTTGTGTGATACAGAATGCAGCTGTATTTCTACTAATGCACAAACACTTTTTTCTTCATTTTTGTACAAAACATATTAATGCATACGTCTTAAAATTAATCCCTAATAAAATCTATTCTAAAAAATTACGATGCCTAAATACATATGCACTTTACGGCATGTGTCCACATAACTGAACCATATGAATCTAAAACTTCACAGGTACAGCAGGTGACTTGGACCAACCAGATCCAAAGATGAGGAAGAGTTTCGACCAGGAGTTTATCGGTGAAGTGGTCCTTCGCTTGCTTCTGCTGGCTGTCTTTTTGTAAGTGTTTGCATCATCATTATCATCTCCATCATCATCATCATCATCATCATCAACATACTGTACATTGACTTATTATATGTTCAGGATCACAGTGCAACCAGGCATAGAGCAGACAGGGAAAGGAAGCCGAGTGAGTAGAAGGAGAAATCAGTTATTTATTTACATGCTAAATACACGTACCAGACACTTTAATTATTAGGTACTACTTGATAGTATAAGGTCGAACCTTCCATATTCGTCACGTCTGGTTCTTGCACCTTGATGTACAATTGACTGTAAATAAAGTGAAAGTGGTTCAAAGTCAGGTTTCACTTTATCAGTGCACATCAAGGTGCAAAGACCAAGTGTAACGGATATGGAAGTTATTTATTTATATATTTATATATATATATACAGTTTATATATAGTACTGTGCAAAGTCTTAGGCAGCATTCGTTTCTAGTACAGAGAATGAGTATAGGGTGATTACAGATAATTTGTTTAATTATGGATTTTAAGGCAGCACGGTGAAGCAATGGGTAGTGTTGTCTACCTTGGAGCAAAAAGGACCCTAGGTTTGATCCATGGGTGGGATGATCGGCGTTTTTTTTCCCTCCAGGTACTCTGGTTTACTCCCACATAACCAAGACATGAATCTCAGGTGAATTGGTGCTTCTTATGTTAGCCTTAGTGTGTGACTGAGAGTGTGTGTCTGTGACACAGTGGCCGGGTGGGCACTGGCTGGACTGTGGCCATGTGTGGATTAAGCGTAAGATGAATAATAAAAGAATGACTAATTATTTCAAACTTTTCTTACACGTCTGAGCGCAGACTTAAAGTTTTATTGTTTCATATCTCATGACGTATCCATGCACACGATTATATCCATACACAAGGTTGTACACACTACACAAGTCTCTGACCATTTCGCATCCCAAGTGCACATAACATTCATGTCTTTGGACACGCGAACACGGGGAGAACATGCAAATTCTAAACAGAAATTTCCTGGGGATCTAATCCGGGTGCTTCTTTCTGTGAGGCAACAGTGCTACCCAGGGCGCCATTTTTCCACCTGCAAACTTAAAGACAGATCGGACATACCCTGTCTGACTAATTGCATTTGGAATAAGCGAGTCACTGACATTGTTCTTTTCCACAGAACGTTTGTATTAATGATGTTGATTGTGTTTAATTTTTAGAGTGACGGAGCAGCTGGTTCCATTTACCCGACAGATTCAGCCGGAGGAACTTTGGCTTTACAGGTTCCACCACGTGAAGAATGACCGAGTTCCTACCTCACTCATGTTCGTAAGTGTGTTACATGTACGAAGCTTCTGTTTGTCTAATGCACATGGGCATAATTATCCAGATGTTTTCCCTTTAAAGAAAGTAAAAATATCACAGATATAACACACAAAAATTCAGCAAATTTGCCCATTGGACAGAGAGTTGAAGCCCAGAGGTTTGGTTCAAGATCTTCAGTAGCATTAGCACTTATTGGCTGTTAAATTTACTACCGAAGCGTCAACAAACATCCAGCTGAGGGTCACACAGTGGCCGGAGAGGTGTGGTTGATCCGAGAGATGTATACTAAACTAGTGAAGCAAACGAGCGGTGCTGTTGCAGCAGGCATGTGTCAACTTAGGTGCTCCAAATCCAGTCCAGTTTCTTTTCCAGCTCAATTAGATGAAAAAATATGGAATCACTACATTTTTAGAAATAAATGACATCAACTTTTAATTTGTAAAAAGTGCCCAGGTTAGCACGAAGTTTAAACAGAGTAATTACAGACATTAACAAGGTGTTAACCTGGTTGATGAAACATGACACCAGCAGGAATGTTTTCAGCTGAAACAATGAGTGATTATAAAACTCTTTCAGGAAGTAAACCCAAAGGCAATTGTTGCAAAATATGTTGCATGTATAAACAAAATTAGCAGGTTATAAAATCATCTACCCGTAGCTGCTTTTAAAACCGGTCCATTATGTTCAAACTTGCAACATATTTTACAACAATTGCCTTTAGGTTTACTTCCTGAAAGAGTTTTATACAGTCAAATTGTGGGGAAAATGGAATCCATGACAATTTTGACAAAGTAAAATCGCCTGCTTTGTAACAAAAATGTACAGGGGTTAGACAATGAAACTGAAACACCTGGTTTTAGACCACAATAATGTATTAGTATGGTGTAGGGCC
>JAOUQT010000004.1:16398220-16408875 GCA_025769995.1 Xyliphius kryptos | reverse complement strand
GGGACAGAGTGAGCTGGAAAAGACTGACACGCTGTGGCAACCCCTGATAAAAGGGAGAGGCCGAAAGAAGAAGAAGAAGATTGTAGATTAAGTGCTTATGTCAAAACAACTTGAGTCATTCCATATCTCCTCTCATGGTTATGGTTTTCTTATACTGCTTTCTTCTAATACGGTCAGATGGTTTTATTTTTATTTCTGTAAGAGCAGTTTGTTGTTTTCGTTTGGCTGTTTAACTTTAGCATGATGGTGACTTACAATATAGTATACGTATTTTTATGAGTATGTTGTTATTAGCTGGACCTGGGCAGAGCTCTTAAAATGTACCCCTCTCTTAAGGTTTCTATGGATAGTTTATGGATAGGATTTTTTTTTTGCATTAATTTATTAAGAATAATGTTTGAAAGTTTTCATATAATTTGTAAGGGTTCCACCAGAGGGTGTCATAAGATAATGTTTATAATGTTGACATAAACATATACAATTTTCTTTGATGCTTAGGCATTTTTTTAATGATCTAATTGCACATTTATATATTTCATTCTTATTTAATATTAATTTTAATAATTGTAATGTTAATAATAATAAAACATACATACACATGCATACATAGATAAATATGTGACATTTTTTTGGTGAATAGAATGCCTGTTTTATGAATAGAATGTCTATGTGTGCATGGCTTAGTAACTCAAAACTACTCAGGGATGTTATCTTGACCTGGAGCTCACACACACACACACACACAAGGGCCCTTTGTACCTTTGTAGACATAACAGAAAACGTCTGGAGATGCTGTGTGGTTTATTAGAGGGCCGAAGCGAGTGCAAAATCAAACAGTTAAACAACCTTTTTTACTTCAGCATACTATAGAAAGTATATTGTAAAGGTAAAGATTGTATTTACTTAAAGTCAGGACATTAACATGTCCATTTCTTCTTAAGATTCGGCTCATTCACAGATCCTGAAATTTTCTTTTAGAGTTTGCTGGTACAATTAGGAATTCAATTTTTTATCATTGATGACAACCTGTCCTATATACAGTAAATACAGTATACACCGTATATAAAAAATATACTGTAACACACCTAAAGTGACTAATCTCCACACTGAAGGTTTTATTAAAGAAAATCCCTTTAACTGTTCTTTTAATTGGTATTAAATATATAATTAATAAAATATGTTTGTTAACAGAGAATCCAATGTACACACTAGTATAAAAAAATTTCATTCTGTATTAACACCAGTATGTGTACACACATACACTCACTGCCCACTTTATTAGGTACATTCATTCATTCATTTATTTTTTTTATACCCCTCGCTTAATCCTAGTTCTAGGGTCACGGGGAAGCCTGTACCCACCTGGCAGCATTGGGCACAAGGTCATTTAAGTGATGAATTTCAAATGGTTTTTGGTGACAGACAGGCTGGTCTAGGTATTTTATAAAAGAGAGAAATATCTAATAAACGGCAGTTGTGTGGATGAAAATGCCTTGTTGATGTGAGAGGAGAGAGAAAAATGGGCAGACGAGATGATAGAAAGGCAACAGTACCTCAGATAACTACTTGTTACAACCATGAAATGTAGAATCACATTTATGTTGAAAGTATGAAATTAATATTTACCTAATAAAGTGGCCGGTGAGTGTGTTTAGATAGACCCTTGCATGTGCAAAGTCACTAAATAACATACATTGAAGGGTAGACAGTGCCCGCAGTTTGTGGAACCTGCATGCCCAGGTTCCCATACTTCAGTGTACCATGGTTTCCCACTCACCCTAGATCACGACGTTGCCTCACAGGGCAGCTATTTAGTTATAGGTGAGGATGTTGCCAAGAATGTTGGGAGACCACTCTATGTTTTGGAGGATGTCTCTTGTTTCTGTGCTCAGCATGCCATTTCATTGTGCCCATGTTACGGTGTTGCAACGGGCCAAGGAACTGCATGCCGAAATTCTGTGCTTCAACATGCTTCTGCATGTCCAGGTTCACATGCTGCAATGCTTCCATGTTTTCCCACCCACCCCAGATCATGACCTAGCCTCAGAGGAAAGCTATATCCTGATCATCATGCCCAACACCCAGGCAGCCAATGATGTCAGGGGACCACGTTAAGGTTTTAGAGGACGTCCTCATGCCCTGGGTCGCTGCAGATATTTTTCCTGGCTCAGATGAGGATGTCAACCTGATCCTTTGGTCCAGCAGAGAGGTCATTACATCTCTGGACTCGGCCAAATTGCTACTTTATCTGCCCTAGTATGCTAAGGACATTGAGCCTAAATGCTTTCTCCCCCTTCTTTTGCTGATTTTAGCGGCCCCTCTCCTAAACTCACTGTGAAATCCTCCCCGGCTTGTATACCCCCACCTAGGGTTGTGATATATCGTATTGTTCATGATAATACCGGTATCATTTTTAAGATTATAAAAAAAAATGACATATTGTGATAATAGTAGTATTCTCTGTGACTTACGTAATGACGTCAAGCAGCTACGCGCATGACGTACGTTCGTTACGCGGATAATTTTTTTACCACTACAAGCAATGGCGGAAAGCAACTCTGTGTCGGAACAGCTCATTCTGAAAATGGGGAGTGAGTTCAATAGTGCTGGTATAATTTGGAATTCACTGTTCCATCACTTTGTCAACCTGTCCTAGCCAAGATGCAGCAAAACATGCCCATACCTTTGTACTACCAAAATATGTTTGACAAAAAGGATGATGGTTTTATGTTGGAGTACAGTGTTTTCCTTTAAAGACTTACAACACCTGACATAGTGCCTGTTAAAAATAAGGCAGCAAAGCATGACTTCATCACACTGGTCACCATGACATAGGAAATTGAATGGGATTTGATATCGGCATTATCAAAAGTGCAGAGCCTGTGCTTGACATAATGCCTTGTTATCTGGATGTTCCATTCGGTGTAACTGCTGTTAGTCCAGAATGATGAAATCATACCCCTTATTAGAAATAAAAGATAAATCCACATAACATTTGTCTTATCTATGCTTTATTAGCTCTCAATTAAATTCCACATTGGCTCTAAACTTCAATTCACATATACAGTAAAGCTTTAAATATTTTTAAGTATTTAAGTGAGCATTATTATTTTAATATCCACCAATGCCTACAAAGATGAAATTCTTTGTTCTCATGAAATAAATATTGAACTCTTTGTCCTGAATGCCAAGCATCATGTCTGGAGGAAAACAGGCACCATCCCTACAGTAAATCAAAGTGCCAGCAGAATCATGCTGTGGTGTTGTTTTTTGAGACTAGTCAAGGTATAGGTAATTATGAATGCAGAAATGTACACAAACATCCTCGAAGAAAACCTGAAGGTTGTCCTTCCAACAGGACAACAACCTTAAGTAAAGAGTTAAGATAACAAATGATTGCTTTAAGGACAAGTCTGTGAATGTTCTTGATTGGCCCAGCCAGAGCCTTGACTTGAACCTGATTGAACATCTCTGGAGAGACATCTGAAAATGGCTGTTCTCCTATGCTCCCCATCAAACCTGAAGGACCTTGAAAGGTTCTTTAAAGAAAAATAAGAGAAACAGCCCAAGAATAAGTGTGCCAAGCTTGTGGCATCATACTTAAAAATAATTTACTAAAGGCTGTGAATATGTAACAACCCTCATACAGATGTTTAGAGACAATAGCCTTTTTATTGCTCAGCTGTCACTCAGCCGCCGGGCTTTCTGCATAAAGAGCAGCGTATTAGAAAAACCTAATATCTAATATAAACCCTAATATAAAACACTAAGCAGAGTTTCTAAACTTGAGACACTAGATGATAACAGGCATGACGAAAAAAAGACAAGCATAGAGCCATATGACACCCTGAGAAATATGTTGACCAGCCAGGAGCTTAAGGCAGACCGAGCATAAATCGAAACTAGGAGAGCATAAAGTGTTCTCATTATTTAGTGTCAGGTGTAGATATTAGGCTTGAAGCACCTGTGAAATACAAAGAGGGTATAAAAAAGGTCTAGAAAACCGGTCCAAGGTGGCCTCTAGTGGCCGTAGTGGCTCCATTCAAACAAACTTATTTCACTCTTCATTATGGGGCATTGTGTGTAGAATTTTGAGGGAAAAATAAGTTTAATTAATTTTAGAATAAGCCTGTAGCATAACAAATTGTTTTAAAGGAAATCCCTTTCTTACTGTATATATTTATACAAATATATTTGTATATATTTGTATAGAATTATGGAAGTTTGGTAAACTGGTTTCTGGCCAGAAAAATGGAAACAGTCATTCTTCATTTCACTGCCTAAGAAAGGTGCTGTCATTCAAGGACAGGACTGTCCCAATAGTTAGAATATTTAGACTGGTTGATTGACTGATTGATTGTACAGGTGCATCTCAATAAATTAGAATATCATCAAAAAGTAAATTTATTTCCGTAATCCAATACAAACAGTGAAATGCATTATATACATTATAAAGAATTATTTCAAACCATTTTGGCAGTGTGGATAGGTGCCAAGTCCTGCTGGACAATGAAATTTCCAACTCCAGAAAGCTTGTCAGAGGGAAGCATGAAGTGATCTAAATTTTCCTGGCAGACGGCTGCACTGACTTTGGCTTTGAGATAACACAGTGGACCTACACCAGTATATAACATGGCTCCCCGGACTATCACTGATTGTAAGAACTTTGCAGTATTTATGTTTCTAATTGAGAAAAAGTTCTTTTTCTCCTTGGCTCAGGTAAGACGCTTCTGGCGTTGTCTCTTGGTCATGAGTGGGTTGATACAACAAATACAAAAAAACAGTTGTAGCATATGTCATGGATATATATTTTTGTGTAGTGGCTCTAGAAGCATTGACTCCAGCAGTAGTCCAGTCCAAATTTTTTACTGGCCTTTTCTTGAAGCTCCTTTCAATGCTGCAGTTATCCCGAGTGCCTGTGCATCTTTTTCTACTATTTTTTCTTCGTTCAACTCAACTTTCCATTAATATTCTTGGATACAGCACTCTGTGAACAGCTTCTATACCAATGGCCTTTTGTGACATATCCTCCTCGTGGAGTGTGTTAATGACTGCCAAAGTCTTTCCCATGATTGTGTAGCCTACTGAACCAGGCTAAAGGATCATTTTAAACACTTAGGAATACTTTGCAGGTGTTTAATATTTTAATTTACTGAGATAATAATTTTGGCTGTAAGACATTATCAACATTAACAGAAATAAACAGAAATAGATTGTTTTGTTTGTAATGAATCTAATCTATACAATCACTGTTTTTATTGAAATACTGAAATAAATGAACTTTTTTATGATATTCTTATTTATTGAGAAGCACCTGTATTGAGATTTTGCAGCTAAACCAAAAGTAATGACGAACACTAAGGACATACTGGATATCATGAGGTCAATAATGGCACTGGGCATAATCGTGACGGTCAAATTGACAAAGAGATGGAAAAGCGAATCAATTAGCACCATCACTAAGTCATGACTGATGAAATACTTGGTCTGGCCAATGGCTATATATGGATGTGAAGCCTGACTACAATTTATTCCCAGCCACTCCCTTACACGGTTTACTTAACAGTAATCAGAGCTTTCCAGATCATTTGAGAACAGTTGATGCATATTACATTCTGTACGCCTTTTACAAGCTTTCCTGACAATATTTCACTGTAATTACCTTGCACTGCTAACTTATGACTTGAATAGTACTCCATGTTACCAACATCTGGTGAAATTTCTATGTGCTGCTGCAGGAAATCATTTTAGCTCTCTCATTTTATGGGAGTATCAGGTTGAAATTAGGAGCTGTTTCTAAAATATATGCATTGTGTTCTGATTTTTTTTTACCTCTCATTGACTATAGGAAAGAACTGTCAAGTGTCCAGAATGACAGGTTTGTTTGTGTACGTTGGTTTACTCCTGGCTTTAGTGATTGCAATGGAAGCTAAACAAAGAACAGGTAATTTCATATACAATACATAAAATAACCAATAATCATTTTTTATTTATATGTAAAGAGTTTTGTATAAAAACTCTTTAAAAACTCTTATAAAGATTAAGCTTTACATTATATATACATAATGATAATAGGTACTTAATTACTGATAAAATAATTTTGGATATATACATTGTAATTAGTAGTATGTAGACTTGTTAATTATAGTGTTGCAACTAGCAACTATTGTTTATTTTGCCTAATGGACATGCTTTTTTTGTTTTGGCTTGGACTGGTCAACATCGCTTCTTTCATTGTTTATTGTTTATGTGTTCCTTATTGATTATTATTTTGTCTAAATATTCTGTGCCTTTCTCTGATTCTGTTTCTTTATATTCATTTGTAATCATATTTGTTCTGGTTACACAGCTGGAAATGAAAAATGTAAGTCTGGCCCAGTTGACCTTGTCTTCATAATTGACGGGTCACGCAGTGTTCGGCCACACGAGTTTGAGACAATGCGCAAGTTTATGATTGACATTATAAATGAAATGGACATTGGCCCCAGTGCTGCCCATGTGGGTGTTGTTCAATACTCCAGTCAAGTGCAGAATATTTTTTCTCTGAAACAGTACAGCACACATAAAGATATGGTCAAGACGATCAGAGAGATCATTCCATTGGCACAGGGTACCATGACAGGCCTGGCTATCCGTTATACCATGAATGTGGCATTTTCTGTCGAAGAGGGAGCTCGGCTAAATGTGCCTCACATAGCAGTTATTGTCACTGATGGCCGGCCCCAGGATCGTGTTGCTGAAGTAGCCAGAGCTGCTCGAGAGTCTGGGATTGAGATCTATGCTGTAGGTGTAGCCAGAGCAGACATGGCATCATTAAGAGCCATGGCATCGGCACCTTTCGAAGACCATGTCTTCCTAGTGGAGACCTTTGATCTCATTCACCAGTTTGGACTTCAGTTTCAAGACAAACTTTGCAGTAAGTTATTTTTTTCTAATACTTTTAAAACATTTAATAAATACACTAGGGGATTTACCTTCTGCTAGGGTCACATCAGCATTTTTGCGGCTACTTGAATGGCCATAATTTAAGAAATTCAACTTGTAAGATACATACACTATTCTGTACATTAATACCAATGTAGGCTCTAAAATTAGGATACAGATTTTCTTAGGATAAAAACAGTTAAAAGACAGTTCAACACAGTTAAAAACTATTGATGTGATTTTTTAATTGATATTTTAAAAATATATGATATACATGATATACAATATATAAATTGTGATTTATATAAAGTATAAACAAATTCACCAGATACAGGTTGATTTCAATAACTGTGGGTCTAGAGTGAATTCGAGGTAGTGTGAAAATTTTTAGGAATAGATTATTTGCATTTGACCTACAGGCCTTGAGTTTGAAACTTATCATATTTAGACAATCATAGTCTTAACCGATTTATGCAATTATTTAGATGACCAGGGGTCGCCACAGCAAGTCACTCACATTAGGATCTGGCACATGTTTTATGCCGGATGCCCTTCCTGACGCAACCCTCACTCTTTTGCTCTTTTAGAATGACAAACTGGCTTTTCCAATTTACCTAACTTGCATGTCTTTGGCCTGTGGGAGAACCAAAACAAGGAAAAACCTTGTAAAAGAAAGGGGGCATGGCATAAGCACAAAAAAAACTGTATGAAAGGGGCATGCCTGTCTGCACACACACACACCGATAAACAGCACTGGAGAAAACAGTAGAGTTTTAAAAAAGCAGTGAGTGTGCACACACGAATCAGCACAAGCTCACTAAAACACTAAATAAAAAATAACAAATGAGGGCACCCAAAGAGGGAGAAATATAAGGGGAAATCTTGACAATAATTACACCAATCTACCTGTCCCTGCCTCATTATTACCTCCAGGTACCTCTGCTATTGGATCAGAGTACCTTTGTCCCTAACATACTCACAGGGTGAGGAGATTTCAACAGTGCAATAGTGACTGCCCAGGGTGCATGGATTTCAACATGCAGTACTCCCAAAAGAACTTCATTGGCTGGTGCTCAAGGCCGTGTGTGCATGGGGCTGCGAGCAATTGGCACTGTCACATGGCCACAATTGATGTGGTAGTCTCTGGGAACCATCGGGCCCATATGATCAGGCCCAAAAAATGAGGTGCAACCCAGAGTGTTATCGATAACCCCCTTATTCCTGGTTTCCCTACTCTATGTGCTTGGAGAAGAGGCACAAAGCTATTTCTAAACCAACATGTGCCTCTTACAAACTACCCAAGCAGTACTCTACTCAGTACCCACCCAAAGCAGAGAAAGAAAAGAGAAAGCCACCCTAATTAATAGGTGGCTTCTATAAAGCTTAAGAGTTCAGGGGTATGCAGAAGAAAAACTCGTCAATCCAGCAGCTGATGGACAAGCAACAAAAGCAGCTGCACTGACGCCAGTGACAGACTTCTGATGAAACAGAGCCCTAGAGAGAAAAAAATGTCAGCTATGATAACAGTACCTTTGTCCCTAACATACTCACAGTGTGGAGATAGTTCAATGGTGTATGGTTAAATAACATCAGACTCAGGTGTCACCATTTCTCACCTAATTAGTGCTGTGGCATTAGTTACTATGACGCTGCCTTCTTCTGCTGCTGCCCACAGCATAGTGCCAACCATGAAGCACCTCCTACACCCCCTGGTGGCTGGCAGCGGTATCTGAACCCTAAATACAAGGTGAAATAAAATAAAAAATTTAAATAAAATGTTTCAGTAAATTCTTATGTATGCATATTTTTTATTTAACATTATGTTTAATTTTGGCACGGTGGCGCAGTGGATAGTGCTGTGAAGATGCTAGGTTTCATCCTGCATTACAAAGACATGCATGATAGGTTAATTGGTGCCTCTAAATTGCCCGTGAATGTGTGTTTGTGAGTGCACCCTTTGACGGACTGATGCCCTGTGCAGGGTCGTTCCTGCCCTTGTGCCCAGAGTTGCCAGGTGGCACCGACTTCCCTGTGACCTTAAAACTAGGATTAAGCGGGTATAAACATTGAACCAATCAAGTTTACATTTGTAAATAGGATAATTACAACTGTAAAACAATACTATTAAGTGTTTATTTTTGTTGTAGTATTAAGTGTTTATTTTTTTTTTTTTAGAAAAATATATTTGTGTTGAGTCTCAACATGACTGTGATCATATCTGTGAGGGCTCTAATGGTTCCTTTAAGTGTCTCTGCCTGCCAGGTTACACACTCCAAGCTAATGGCAAGACCTGCACAGGTAGTGTACATCAGAATACAGTGGGCGGGATTTGCGTCTGAACAAAAAATATTTTATATTTTATATGCTTTCATCGTAGCTATTGATTTATGTGCGGAGGCAAAGCATGACTGTGAACAAGTCTGTATCAGTTCACCTGGGTCTTTTAACTGTGGCTGCAATACAGGCTATACACTGAATGAAGATACAAGAACCTGCAAAAGTAAGTAACAAGACACTTGTGTTGTGTGTTTGCCTCAATAAAGTGGTTAATGCAGCATTACAAAAAGATAATCCAAATTACAGAGTGAGACATTTATGGATAAATAAGGATATAAATATACTCACACGACAATTGAATGAATTGATTTGATTTAGGGGAAAGTACCTGGTGGGCCATTTATATGGATATATATATATATATTTTTTCTGCTTCTTCTTTCGGCCTCTCCCTTTTATCAGGGGTCGCCACAACGTGTCAACCTTTTCCACCTCACTCTGTCCTCTGCATCTTCTGCTTTCACACCAACTACCTTCATGTCCACATTGACCACATCTATATATCTCCTCTTTGGTCTTCCTCTCTGTCTCCTGCCTGGAAGCTCCATTTCAAACATCCTCCTACCAATATATCCACTGTCTCTCCTCTGCACATGTCCAAACCATCTCAATCTGCCCTCTCTAGCTTTGTCTCCCAATGTTTCAACATGTGCTGTCCCTCTGAAGTTACATCAAATGAATGGTTAAAATTCCAAACTAATTCTCACAACTTGTCTTCGAAAACTTCCTCTATTTCTTCATGTCCATATGGAGCTAATCGCATGATGCACTTTCCCCACGGTGTCTCGTGGTATTGCTCCGTCCTGTCCGCATCCGTAAGCTTTCACAAAACGTGAGAATTACGTACAAAACGAACACAGAGTATGGACAGAAGGCTCTATCCTTATCTGTACCGTACTTAGTGTTGAGCATAAATGAGGCTTTAGACTTCTGTCGCTTGGCTTCCTGCCATTTCCTGATTTCTTTGTGCCAATTTATTGCGTCTGCTGTACAAGTAAGAACGACGGATATCAACACTGAGTCTTAGTAAGTCTTCCGTGTTGGAATTATCACAATCTCTAAACTATAATTAGATTAATATCTGGTAATTAAGGACAGCATTTACCCTTCACATGTACGCAAATATACGAGTGTAAATGATCGGGCACTTCCTGGCTTTACATTTTTCAACCATATGCTTTTGCTGGAACAAGAATAAATATCTCTTTATTAATATGGATCTTTATGTAATCAAATTAATATGCATGAAAGTTGCTGTTGGACATAATTAGTATTCAGTATACATTGTGAGAGATTTGTGAATTGCGCCTGATCTCGCCAAATAAGGCAATATCATTTAAGTTTCGTTAAGTTAATAAATAAGCATGTATGCACATAGAACCAATAATCACTGG
>JAOUQT010000004.1:16290804-16305188 GCA_025769995.1 Xyliphius kryptos | reverse complement strand
TACATAAAGATTTTCAACTGAAATATTTTATACATTGAGATCTAGGATGTGTTATTTTTGTGTTCCCTTTATTTTTTGAGCAGTGTACTTAATAAGATCACTACCTTATTCTCGGTCAATTTGGGTTCAAATCAGGGCGTGGCAGCTCAGTGGTTATAGGGTTGAGCCATCAATCTAAAGGTAATGTATATACTGTATTTAAAACATTAAAAAATCTATAAATCATGCTCTTGACGTGTCATCTCTTTAGCGATTGGTGCGCAGGTAGAGTGGAGGGAAGTGACGAGGAAAAACTTTATAAGACGGAATTAAAGAAAATGATCTTGTCAAATAAGCCAATCAGTGAGTGTAAAAATGCTGACCAGCTGGGCGGGTAGAACGGGTAAGGCAGCTAGTGTACAAATAACAGATCAATATTTCATTTTAAAAATATAAATAAAGAAACTTTATCCATCCATTATCTACTGCTTATTCCTCCACTAGGGTCGTGGTGGGGTTCCCCATGCCCATCCAGGGAAGACCATCTCGGGCGCAGGGCAGATATACCCAGAACGGGGTGCGATCCATTGCTGGTCACACACCCACTCTCAGAAACACACACTATACGGGTCAATTTAGAGCATTCAATTTACCATGTTTGCCACGGATCCATCCTGTGCCACCCAAAAAAAAATCACGTTTTAAGTTTCTGATAACGTTGTAATTAATTGGACGATACAGCATAGTATATGGTATTATGAGGCACATCACAGTGGTAATTGTAGATATAAGGGGACGCTACACTGGGGTCCGTAAAACAGAAAACCATAAAAGATAACATACCTCAGGAAATGTGCACAACCTACAGACCACATGGGGTACTAAACAACACTTCTGTGACCCCTACAAACCTTGTTGGACCTCAGGTGATGCACTTTTACAGTGTACATATGCACCAATGTTTCATACATAAAATAAATAAAAAGAAATGTAATTAAAATGTAAATTAAGGGTACTTACCAATCCGGTCACTAGGCAGCCGTTGAAGTAGTGGGGAAGGGGGCACAGCTCCAGACCTCTGGGTTTACAGATGGGCAGCCATGTGGGTGAGTAAGGGTTGGTCTCCTGCACTCTAAATTCAGTCCATTAGCGCCTTACATTAAGAAAACACACTGACAGCAATTCAGAGCAGTCTTCATTTTTAAATTTACGTTTGTGGACTGTAGGAAAGCGACGGATCGGCGCCCTGTTCTGGATGTATCTGCCCAACACCCGAGGCGTTCTCCGCTGGATGGACATGGGGAACGCCACTGCGACCCTATAGCAGGATTAAGCAGAAGATTATAAATGAACGAATGAATGGACTGTAGGAGGAAACCACGGGAAACCTGGAGGAAACTCAATGCAGATCGGGACTCAAACCTTGATCCCCAGCACTGTGACTCTTTACTCTTTACTAATGGTCAGAACCCCAATGGTAGCACAACAAAGCAGGTATCATTTGGCCGGTGCATTATTCCTATCCCAGCAGTGTCACTGAGGTGTTTCAATGAAACTACAGCAGCATTACTGCACTAAAACCCCCTCAACGCATCAGTGTCACTGCAGAACTGACGATAAACAATCTACCACCCAAATTATACCTGTTCTATGACGCTCCTGACCAACAGACACACACTGAAGTAAGCACACATGCCCGGAGCGGTGGGTAGCCCGGTATACTGTGCCCAGGTAGCAATTGGGGTTGGGTGCCTTACCCAAGTGCAGTTCAGCCATTGTATTTGGTGGTGCCAGGAAACGAACTCGTTCCTTAGCCCCAATCCTATTTATTGCCCCGTCGCAAGGCAATAAAAAGTCACAACAACTGATATCAGTTTACGAATGACCTTCAATACTTTGACGGTCCCAGAAAAAACAAAGGACTTTTTGCCTTTATATAAATAATTTATTTAATATGATACTCTGTGTATACAATGAATTGACAAACTATACACCATAGACTCATTTTGCATATATTTACTGTAAGTAAAGTTTAGAGGAACATACCAACATTATGTATTTCATCACTGATTTGTTTTGATACACATAGCCTAAAACATGCAGGTCTCCTGCCTTCCCCATTTAGAACCATGCAACAGGTGGAACGTGTCGATGAAGGAAGGAAGGAAGGAAAACCTAGTAAAGGAAACAGAGCAGAGAGCAAGAACAGACACCACCCTGACAGTCTTGACATATAAAAGGCAGAGATAAAACAGTACTTTTAACCAGCGAAAAGATCCGAATAGACGTGAAATAGACATCCATAGCAACTTGGAAACGTACAAGTACAAAGTGGGAAAGGAAGGAACGGCGGGGGAACATTATAGGAGGATATAGAAACGAAGAACGAAGAACATACACTTACAATCGTTTCATTTTACAAAAATAAATCCATTCCTCTGTGGAACCAGTTTTCTGGTCGGCAGGGCAAAATATACAGTACAGGAACCCAAACTGTGTGTACAGCATACACACAAACGGATTTGAAATAAAACACTAAAATAACACGCCGTCAATCAGGTTCCGGCATCGGTGCGACCGAAAAGATATTTTAGTGTTATATAAACTCCAAAATATCACATTGCACAAAATCGTTCATTAATAATGTTACATTTCTACTTTTTTTGTTTTCATATATCGAAATATATACGCCACAGCGGTTAGAGCTGTCACCTCACAGCGAGGAGGTCCCGGGTTCGATTCCCGGTTGGGGCGAACGAAGGTCCGATCTGTGTGGAGTCTGCATGTCCTCCTTGTGTCTGGGTGGGTTCACTCCGGTTTCCTCCCTCATACCAAAGACATGCTCATAGGTAGCATTGGGGATACTCTTCTGAAATGACCGCTTGTAATTTACGGGTGAGGAAAGACGTCAAAAATCCTCTATAATTGGTCAAGAGTCAGATACAATTGTAATGGATAATACATACATACTGTATATACACTGAGGAAAATAAGTATTTGAACGCCCTGTGACTTTGCAAGTCCTCCCTCTTTGTAAACATAGAGGGGTCTGAAATTTTCCTCTTAGATGCACTGTAAGACACATGACCTAAAAAAAAAAATCCAGAAACCCATTTATTTGTGTATTACTGCAGCCAATCAGCAAAAATTCCAGCTTGTTAGCTGCCTAAAGACACCTGTCCACCCCACACAATCAGTAAGACTTCAACTACTAACATGGCTAAGACCAAAGAGCTGTCCAGACACCACAAGGCTGGAAAGGGTTATGGAGCAATTGCCAAGCAGCTTGGTGAAAGAAGATAAACTGTTGGAGCAATTATTGGACAATGGAAGAAGCTAAACATGACTGTCAATCTCCCTCGGACTGGGGCTCCAGAAATGATCTCACCTCGAGGCGTATCAATGATCCTAAGAAAGATGAGGAATCGGCTCAGAACTACACAGAAGAAGCTGGTCAATGACCCGAAGAGAGCTGGCACCACTGTTTCCAAGGTTACTGTGGGTAATACACTAAGACGTCATTGCTTAGAGTCATGCATGGCATGGAAGTTTCCCCTTCTTAAATCAGCGCACTTCCAGGCCATGACCATTAAGATGATCCAGAGGACTCATTGGAGAAAGTTCTGTGGTCAGATGAGACCCCAAAAGAACTATTTGGCCTTAATTCCACTCGCTGTGTTTGAAGAATGATGAGTACCATCCCTACTGTGCAGCATGGGGGTGGAAGCATCATGCTTTGGGGGTGTTTTTCTGCATGGGACAGGATGACTGCACTGTATTAAGGGGAGGATGATTGGGGCCATGTATTGCAAGATTTAGGGGAACAACCTTCTTCCCTCAGTTAGAGCATTGAAGATGGGTCGTGGCTGGGTCTTCCAACATAACGATGATCAGCCAGGATAACCAAGGACTGGCTCCGTAAGAAGCATATCAAGGTTTTGAAGGGGCCTAGCCAGTCTCCAGACCTAAACCCTATAGAAAATCTTTGGAGGGAGCTCAAACTCTGTGTTTCTCAGCGACAGCCCAGAAACCTGGCTGATCTGGAGATCTGTGTTGAGGAAGATCACAAAATCCTGGTGAAAAACTACAGGAAACGTTTGACCTGTAATAGCAAACAAAGGCTACTGTACCAAATCATAACAGTGATTATCACAGGTGTTCAAATACTTATTTGCAGCAGTAATACAAAAAAATAAATGATTGAAAAATCAAACATTGTGATTTCCAGATTTACATTTTTTTAGATGTTGTCTCTCACAGTGGAAATGCATCTAAGATGAAAATTTCGGACCCCTCCATAATTTCTAAGTGGGAGAACTTGTCGCAGGGTGTTCAAATACTTTTTTTCCTCACTGTATATGAGGCTAATGTGAAGTGATGGCGATGTAATCTGTGCGATCTGAGAGAATTCAGTCGAACCAACAGGGTCATGTAGTGTAACTTCTGTTAAATAAAAAAAAAATAATAATAAAAAAAATTAAAGTAATGCACATGGAATACATTCCAATTTAACACGATCATTGCATTGCATTACAGAAAAACATAAAATAAGTCAGACATTTTGGTAACACTGTCTATGAATCCGGTGTTTATAATGCATTACAAGTGTGTTCATAAAGCTCATGAATTATAACATCCGTCATAAGCCATAGGTGTTCATAATCCTACACAAAATGGCATGACTTTATAACACAAATTAAGATAATGCATTATAACTAACTTTTTTTTAGATGATTTCCCTTGACAAAGTTTCTAACGAGCATTTATGACCTGTTTTAAGTCATTATGCATCTGTTGACACAGTCGCCTTTATAGAGCTAATAAAGGACAACACTTTATCTAACACCTGTTAAGAGGGCTTAAAAGCTTTCATTAGGTCTCTTATGAGCACATGTAATTTTTATAAAGGGCATTTGTTGAACACAAACATTATAAAGCTTTATAACACTGGTCGCTACAATAAGTTAAAATGCACATTTAAAATGTAGATTTTATAATGCATATTTTGTTTTGTAAAGCCCTGTGGCATGTACTTATAACACTTGATAAGAGTGGTTTTGAATATTTCTTTACACTAACTAAAGCTTATGACAAGTGTTATAAAGCATAATGTATACTTTATTGAGATATATGAACGTGTTTATAATGCATTATGCCACACTTTTAAAACACTTAATAAGTAAGGTTATGAATATTCATGTACATTAACAACGAGTTATTACAAGTGTTATGAAGCCTTATAAATACTTTAGAAAGATCAATGAATGTGTTTATAATGCATTTTGTGTTATAAAGACTTATAGAATATTCTCATGACAATAAGTGTGGTTTTAAAATAATTATATATTAAAAATGGCTTAAAAGTGTTATAAGGCATTATAAATAAATTATAAAAGGGCTTTATTAATGTGTTAATACACTATGTCACATTGTGTTATAAAGCTTAATGGCATATACTTATAACACTTAAGTGAAGTTATGAGCATTTATGTACATTAACTAAAGCTTGTGAAAAGTGTTATAAAGCATTATATATACACTTTGTAAAGATTTATGAATGTGTTTATAATGCATTATGTCACATTGTGTTATAAAGCTCGATGGCATATACTTATAACACTTAAGTGTGGTTATGAACATTCATGTACATTAACGAAAGCTTATGACAAGTGTTATAAGCCATTATATATACTTTATAAAGATTATGAATGTGTTTATAATGCATTATGTCACATTGTGTTATAAAGCTCAATGGCATATACTTATAACACTTAAGTGTGGTTATAAACATTCATGTACATTCACTAAAGCTTATGACAACTGTTATAAAGCCTTATGAATACTTTATAAAGTTGTCACATTATGTCAAAGTTTTACAGCCTTTTTTAAACACTTCATAAGTGTGATATAAATATATACGTAATATTAACAAATTACATGTGTTTATAATGCATTATGAATACCGGATTCATAGAAGAGTTACTGACATTTTTTTCTTTACTATGAATTGCTGGACGGTGATCTACATTTTGAACGTTGTTAAGATGCACAGTGTTATTTCAATACCTTTTTATTCAAATGGTATTAAGTCATAAGTAGAAATCGTTCGACTCTTTCAAACCGAAACAAACGCAAACAAAACATGCTACAATTCCCCAAGTTAAATGGAAACCTAGAACCATCTCAAAATCTAGAACATAATAACTATTTGCGTGGATTTAAAAACCATCGTGAATTTTGACATGCTGTATTAATTTTGGAGGAAAAGCTCATATATTGAAATGAAGCGCAGTGTCACGTGTAACCCTCGTATCTTTCGATCATTCTGATACTATAACAGGCAAGACAAATATTAATACCTTTAACTATTACCCCTTAATATACGGAGGACCTATTCAACCTACATACATTTGCACAAGATGCAGTGAGCTTTACCAGTCATTGGGTTTTTAATCAATACGTCAAGTAAAAATCACGTTGTCGTCTTCACGGGGCAAAGCAACGCTTGCTTTTTTGTTTTAAATCTGTTGGTTTACAAAAACGCTCCGTTATCTAAGTCAGATATGTGAGCTGAGGCATTTCAAGGGTGTTGGTGATATGTATACTGTTCCTTTGTAAGGGTGTGGGTCCACCCCGAATGCCTGGAGGCGAGATTATCAATGCCGTGTCTCTCAACAGTCCATTAAAGGCTTTAAGTAAAAACCTAGTGCAACTCGGCGCTTTCGGTCAGCTAGTCCTGGGAGAGGGATTCCCCCGTGCACTGTTCCTAATATGGTGTTTCCAACTACTCGTGGTATTCGGTAAGCACACCTAAGGAAATGTACTTCCCAAAGCGGTGACGGTTTCCCATTCGTCTCCATCTGATTGCACATAATGCAACAGAATATGTAAATCAAGTCTGAAAACATTCATTAGGTAGAAAACAAAATGGTAAAACAAGTAAGGACTAAGGTTGGATTGCTGAGTGTTGGTTTACCATTGAATTATGGAAAGTAAAGACGGAAGTTCGCAGGGAGTGGTAGCTCAGTGGTTAGGGTGTTGGTCTATCAATCAGAGGATTGGGAGTTCAAATCCCAGGTCCACTGAAGTTACCAATGTGGGTCTTTGAGCAAGAACCTTAACCCTCATTGCGCCAGGGTGCTGCATCAACCCTGTGTTCTGACCCCAAACAAGTTGGGATACTTGTAAGTCGCTTTGGATAAAACCAAATGAAATGACATTATGTAGATAGGATTAGACCAAACCACCAGACAAGCCGATGAAATATGTCATTCTTACCTACAACAATTGGGGGGGGGGGGATGGGGGGTGAGGCTGGAGGAAAAAAAACCCTAAAGGAAAGGGAAATTTGAAAAGGCATTTCATATCACAGTTCTGTAACGCTGAGCTTTCAGTGCAGTGTTCCCCTCCTCTCCTTTTGTCCCTCGCTTCGGTCCTCCACCGTCGCGTCGACGTTCTGCCGAATCCAGTGGTGTCATGTGACGCCGTGTGGGTTCACTCGAGCCGGCGGCTGAACTTTTCTAAAGGATAGAGGTCTTTTTTTCTTTTACTTCTAAAAGTCATAGAGCCGTTTTCGTGAACTGCAGACGTGGAGATGTTCTCTTCCAGGGAGGGGAGGGGGAACAAGGTTATGTCTCCTTGTCAGACTTGCTGACCCGCTTGCCGCCGTTCATGACCACCGGCTCTGTGCTTTTACTGGCGGAGACTCCGGACTTGGGGACTGTTTCACCAACGTCATGTAATGATGGCTCACGGTACATGGCCACTGTGGAAAAAAACAACACGGGAGACCCATTTTTATTTTGGGGAGAAGTACAGTGGAACCTTGGGTTTCGTATCTAAAATTTTCAGATCAGGTCACGAAAACTGGCCGTTCCTGCAGATTCATTCTGTAGAACATCAGGAGATCAGAGCTTTCCTAACAGAACAGGCTACTCAGCTGCTGGTCCAGGTCCTCATCCTATCCCATCTCCACTATTGTAACGCTCTGCTTGCCGGTCTCCCAAATTCAACAATCAGACCTCTGCTATCGGTCCAAATCTCTGCAGCCCGACTCGTGTTCAACCAGCCAAAGCAAACTCGTGTCACTCTATTACTCCTCTCTCTCCATTGGCTTCCTGTAGCTGCTCGCATTCAGTACAAGGTACTGACTCTGGCCTACAGGACAGTCCCTGGATCTGCCCCCACTTACCTTCAGTCCATCTTTATTAAATACACTCCAACTCGTTCACTACGCTCCAGTGACAAATGTCTCCTGGTGACTCCAACTGACCGAGGTATCAATTCTCACTCCATTTCATTCACCACTGCTAAATGGTGGAACGACCTTCCCCACACCATCCGTAAGCCTGAGTCACTCAACATTTGTAAAAAAAAGTCTCAAAACACACCTCTTCCAAAGACACTTGCTATGAAAAAAATAGCCAGATGGAGTAATGCACAGGGTTCAAGGTACTGCAGTTTAGCTGTTTTCTTACCCTAAAAATACTGATTTGTATTGTTCTCTCATTTGTAAGTCATTTTGGATAAAAGTGTTTGCTAAATGACTAAATGTAAATGTAAATGCAGTGGGGTGTAAGTTCTTGTTCTGGCACATGCAGGTGGAGGTGGAGGATAAGTACCAGAATCAGACCTGCGGACTCTGTGGGGACCTGAATGGAGTGCAGATGTACAATGAATTCCTCCGAGACGGTACGTCTGACCAAAATGATCGAATGACACTATTTACAGAATAAACATTTTAATAAGTTGTGTTCTTCAACCGTTTTGTTTTTTATAATGTTAATGCAGGTTTACAGATTTCTCCTTCGGATTTTGGAAACTTTGCCAAACTGAACGATCCGACTGAAGACTGTGAGGAATTACCAACACCAGCTGATCTGCCCTGCACGACATCGGTATTACTATTATTACTTGTATTGTAGTAGTGATAATAGTACTAGCAGTGGTAGTGGTGATAGGAGTAGCAGGATTTGAAACCGTAGTAGTAGAAATTGAAAGTAGAAGAGGTTATTGAAAGCAATCTTGTTAATAATCTGCTCTTCAACTACGTAATTTTGTCCGGTTTGTAAAATGAACGCTGATCAATGAGTAACAGTTTCTGTAATCAAATCCTGCCATCTAGCGGAATGTAGTTTCTAAAAAACATAAATAATTAAATAATGTACTGTAAATCTTGCATTGATAGGAATGTGAAGCGCTCAGAGGTGTGTGTTATTGTCATTAATGTCACGGCTGGACAAACAGCTCAGCCAATCAGATCAGAGGAGAGGAACTAGCTGTTTTATAATAATAATCACAGTTACAATTGAACTATGTGTTGCGTTCCTCAGACGGCAGTGTGTAAGCAGTTGCTAACGAGTCCAGCCTTCAGCACATGTGCAGATTACATCGCCGTGGACGACTTCCTGAAAACCTGCGAGTACGACGTGTGTCACTGCGAGAGCAGTTCCACCGAGTTCTGCCTGTGCAGCACCCTCTCAGAGTTCTCGCGGCAGTGCGTCCGTGCTGGGGGGAACCCAGGCCAGTGGAGAACTGACCAGCTCTGCCGTGAGTTTGGCTTCACTCTCCTTATAACGTCCAGTCCACTAAAAACGCAGACGAATAAGCAGTACTGTGTCTGTTTTATGTAGCTAAGACGTGTCCCTACGACGGCATGGTGCATCAGGAATGTGGAAGCCCCTGTGTGAACACCTGCTCGAACCCAGACAAAGCACAAGCGTGTGAGCAGCACTGCACCGACGGCTGCTTCTGCCCCTCAGGTAGGTCCTGCTCGAAAACCACTGTTCACCATGATACAGTAACATGAAGACACCCAGGTTGTCCCTGTGACTGCGAGGGCTCCTCTAGAACATGTTGTAGATGAAGACACCTTCTAACTGCTGACTAGCTGTACTTGTGGAGTTGGTGGTTAGAACGTCTTACATCTCAGCAATGTTCTCGAGTGTGGTGCCCCTAATGGCAACAGAATGAAAAAAGCACACACACCATCTAACTGCTGACTAGATCTGCTTGTGGAGTCAGTGGTCCGGATCCCATAAATGGTCTCAAAGTCAGTGTTTTTTATTACATCGCTGTAATGTCCATTATTGTGGCGCCCCCTTATGGGAACAAACTGAAAGAAACATGCACACACCTTTTAACCATCGACTAGATTGTGGATTCCATGGTAGAATGCCTTGTTACACAAATTTGAATCTTGGTGTTAGGTTTTTTTCTTACTCTCCTAAATGTCCTTCACTGTGACGGCCCCTAATGGGAACAAGCTGAAAGAAGCAGACATACACACCTTCTAACTGCTGACTAGCTCTGTTTGTGGAGTCAGTAGTTCCACAAACCACATGGGTGCAAATAAGACGAAAAATAAAACATTTCATGGCATAATTTTATGCCTAAAAACCAGCCCGGACGGAGGGGTCTGGAACGGAAACAGAACCCAGTAATGAAAAAGTGATTAGATATTTGACATAATGTTTCATTAGTATCTGATCTGTAAAAGTGAGGACTGTTCCGTCTGTTGATTAATTAGATACAGAACTTTATTGATTCATTTCATATATCTGACTTTTAAGGTTTCGTTCTGGACGATCTGACCAGTCGTGGCTGCATACGACAGGATCAGTGCTCCTGCAGTCACAACGGCCAGATTTACCAGGCTGGACAATCCATCACCAGCAACTGTAAAGAATGGTAGGTGAAGCCACTTTCTGCGATTATTAAACCATTCCAATAATGCCTTTATGTATTAATTCCACTATCCTCAGGTATTAGGCTTAAAATTAAAAACCTTGCCAGCATGCATTTGAGAACATTTTAAAAGACGTTCTGGTCTCTCTCGTCCAACATCTGTGACTGACCTAACGAATGTTCTTTTGGATAATTGAGTACACTTATAAACACAAACAGTAATACATTTTAGAATCTGATAAAAAGCCTCTTGGGAAAGTAGAAGATGCAAAACTCTTCATCTTCTAAAGTACATGTCTCAAAGGACAGAATGCTTCCTACTGTTGATTTCTCTGATCATTAAAACATCTTCTGTTTTGCAAAGCACGTGCACATCCAACCAGTGGAACTGTGTGGAGAAGGACTGTCCTAGCACTTGCTCGGTGGAGGGAGGGTCTCATATCACCACCTTTGATGGTAAAACCTTCGACTTCCATGGCGACTGCACCTACATCCTCACCGAGGTTCGTACTCTACTGTCAACTACCATTTTATTGTCATGTAATCTTTTAAAGGTTTGAGGTTTTTAAATCTGTAAAACATCAATATGTCCCAATATGTAGATCAAAAATCAAAGCTGTGATTTCATTAAAATGAATCTATACCTCTAAATGCCAAAGCTTTAGCTTCCCGAGTACCTACAAAGCTGAAATTTGGCACCGTGATTCCCAACCAATGTCCTTGGAAAAACATAGTACTTCTCACCTTCCTACGTTTGATGGTTCGTTCGATATCTTCATCGAACGCAAGACCCCTCCAGTGTCACATTTGGGTCTTCTTGAGTACCTACAAGGCTGAAATTTGGCACCCTAATTCCATATCATGTCCTTGGAAAAACTTAGTACTTCTCACCTTCTTATGTTTGATGGTTCGTTCACTATCCCCATCAAACGCAAGACCCCTCCAGTGTCACATTAGGGTCTTCCTGAATACCCACCAGGGTTCTCGCTTTCCTATGTTCGATTGTTTGTCTGCCATCACCATCGAACGCAACACCCCGGATGGATTGGGGTCTTGGGGATTACCTACAAAACTGAAACTCGGCTCAGTCCTTCCTCATTATGTCCTTGGAAAACCTACTGATAAATTTCTGTGAGAAAGCAAGTGCATGGACACCATAGTCCCAACTCATACTATATTCATTCCACATATGCATATCAGATTTTTAATCGCCCCAAACCTCACTCTATAATGATACGTTCATTTAAAATATATAAACTCTTAAACCATCACTCATTCAAAACCAGCTTCCTTTTAACTTTCACATTGTTATTAAGTTCCCTAGAGCGCAGCATAGCTATTCCGCTAGTAGAACAATAAAACTTGTGGCATCAACACAGTGATAATTAAAGATGCAAAACAAATATCCAAAAGTATGTACACTTCTTTGCATACTGCATACTACAGTATGTTAAATGTAAACGAACGGTTCATCATTTCACCATCCTGCGTTGTGTTTTTTAGCAAACAAAGGGGGCGGAGTTTGTGGTTATAGGAAACCTGGTGCGCTGTGGCCTGACGACCACTGAGACGTGTCTCAAGGCTGTGACACTGGCTCTGAATGGTGGCAGCACTGTAAGTACCATAACAACCGCATTATCTCTCTATTTAATAATCAGCCTGTGAGCGGGATGATTAAAAAATTATAAAGGAATGAGGTACAGCGTCCATGCTGAGAGGCTGGTAAGGACCCCAGTTCTACAGAGCTGCTCTCAGGGAGCACTGCCTACAGGGGCTGATGCTCAGCTGTGCTGTTTGCTAGGTGCAATGAAGTATGAGGGCCAGCTGGCCGCTGGTTAAGATCATCTCCTCTAATGTATTACACGTCAATCCGCTGAACATCAGCTTTCTCCGTTTCAGGTGTTCAACATCCAGCCTGATGGGAAGGTCTTTGTTAATCGAATCTTTTCTCAGCTGCCTTTGTCCACTGGTAAATCCACATCTTATTAACTAAATGGACCGCATCAATCAAATAAATCTTTAACTCAAGTCAAATATATCTTATGTTTAACACATTTGCACTTTCTCCTTCAGCGGGCGTGAATATTTTCCAACCCACCACATTTTACATCATCGTTCAGACCTCATTCGGGCTTCAGATGGAGATCCAGCTGGTTCCCATCATGCAGGTTTACATAACCATGGATGTGACCCACAAACAGAGCTTACTTGGTAAGCAAAATCGTTTAATGTTGCTGTTATATATCCATGATATACACTGAATACACAGTGGCATGAAACCAAGGGGTTCAAACCATACGAGTATTACTACTTAATGCTGTCATAAAGTCAGTATGCAAAATTAGGGCGCTATTTTAGCAATCGTAAGCAAGCTGTCAACTGCGCACCATGCAGTTTGATTAAGGGCTTGTCAGTGTGTCTTTGCTATCGTACCAATGGAAAAAGTACTCCAAGTGATGTACTTATTCTCTTAATAATTTATGGGTGGGTTTTGGGCGTAACGCACAATTAACAAACTAGCATGTCACGCACACTTCCCTTTGAGAACCAGGTAGCACTCTGACTTGGGCAGATTGCTATTTTAAAGGTGAAGCCACCTAGACTCAATGTGCTGCTCCATGAAGTTCTCCATTTGATTGTTACTTACAATCAAATCCTCTTAATTTTCTTCACAATTTATACAGAGGACTTGGAGTGAACCATTCGATACACACCACACAATACGATATGCGCTTTTGCACGCAGAATACAACTGGAGGCGAAACAAAAAGTAATAGTTGCACCTTAGCTGTAAACACCTTTAAGCATGACCGCGAGTGAAAATGATACACAAGGTGCATCACGATACTCATTTCTATCTTGCACCCATTCTATTTTTATAGTCTATTTTTCCACCTTTCTCCTGCGTTGTTTAAATAGCAATGCTGCCTGTGAATATATCTATCCCAATGGGTGTGGCTGTCTCAAAATTGGGTGTGCTCAGGTACATTTCTGGCGTGGTACTATCTTGGTGACGAAAAACACAGGCGCACAAATTACTAAAAACTCGCTATCTTGGTGGTGAATCATCAACATGGGCGAGTCCAATTCCACTGAATGCTGGATAGAACTGAACACTATTAAATAACACTGCATTTGTACAGACAATGCAGAAATACAGTCTACATTATCTGTGTGTGGTCTAAGTTGGCAAACTCCTTTTCCCAATTTCAATAGTTTAAACATATATTCGATAAATATAGTCAATCCGAGAAATACTAAACTTCCAAACAACTGTTTTTTTCTTTTTTAGGTTTGTGTGGAAACTTCAATGACATTCAAACGGATGACTTCACGACCATGAGTGGGTCCCAGGAGGGAACTGGTGTTGGTTTTGCCAACAGCTGGAGGACCAGGGCCAGCTGTCCTGAAGTGAAGAACACCTTTGAGAACCCCTGCAGTCTCAGCCTGGAAAATGGTAACAACCTCTGAGTAGTTTAACTATAGCAGTTGCTTTGTAAAGTCATGTGCTACATTGTTGGCATGCTCTCCTTGTGGACTTTAACATGGTCCTTTGCTTTACTTCCTTTTTATATGCAACATGCACCATCTGAATTCTGCATTTCTTTTGTTTATTATAGAAAAATATGCTCAGAAGTGGTGCTCGCTGCTCTCCGACCCAAACAGCGCCTTTGCTCCATGCCACAAAGAAATCAGCCCAGAAATCTACCAAAAGGTAT
>JAOUQT010000004.1:16275920-16290704 GCA_025769995.1 Xyliphius kryptos | reverse complement strand
CACGGATGGGTTAAATGCAGAGGACCAATTCCGCTGTGTGCAGACACAGTGGCAGAATGTATCACTTTCACTTTCAGGCATATTTATTAATACTTAATTTTTGTTGTAGAACTGCATGTATGACACCTGCAATTGCGAGAACAGTGAGAGCTGCCTGTGTGCCACTCTTTCGTCTTATGTACACGCCTGTGCCGCCAAAGGAATCATTCTCACTGGCTGGAGGAGTGACGTGTGCAGTAAGTACTATCCAGCGTGTTTTAATAACTCCAGTGTGTCAAAAATGATCCAAATTCTTTTTAGTCAATTTTTAGAAACGTTTTGCTTTTTTCCTGTCAATAACAATAGCCACAAATACTTTGGGTTATTTTATAGTCAGAGCCATGATTTGCAACATAATCCACAGTTATTCGTTAATCCAACATAATTCGTTCATGCACAGTGATGTCATCAGTCATGGACGTGGACGTTTGTCCGGTTCCTTATTTGTGGTTGACCTGTATTGTGTGGCTTTCGTTTAACTTCTCCATACATTCAAATGCAGTAAAAAAAAAAAAATGCTAATCACTGCATGCTACTTTTCATTTATGCAAATTAAAAGAGGAGCTAACATTTTGTCTTTCAAACTGCTGGCGGAGCAGGTTCGAATTATGTATTATAAATACGATTTGTCCTCAGTGAAATACGGCACCAACTGCCCGAGCTCTATGGTTTACACCTACGACGTCCGCAGTAGCATGCAGTCATGCCGCTGTCACAGCGACCCGGATTTCACCTGCGCCGTGACCTTTGACCCTGTGGATGGCTGCGTCTGTGCCGAAGGAACGTACCTTGACGATAACGGCAAGTGCGTCTCGCTGGATAAATGTTCCTGCTACTACAAGGGATCTGTGATTCCTCCGGGAGAAGTCGTCAGCAAGGACGGAGCCATGTGGTAGGACATTTTACACCGAGAATTTGAATAAATGTAAAAAAATAGATTTTATAGCATAAACATCTGTTTCAGCACCTGTAAGACTGGCAAACTCAGCTGCATCGGATCTACCACCAACGAACCATGTAAGACCTGTTATTATTTACCGTTGGGCTTTAAAATAATATATTTAATGGAGGTTTTCCAGAATGTATGGGAGAATCTGACACTGTTCTTCTGGGGTCTTTGGGTAGTATAGTTTTTGGTTCTGGATCAGCCCAATCAATGTATTTTCATGAACAAGCCCTGTCTCCTAAATTAGGGATAAAATCCCCTGGACCCTAATCACAGCTGCCAGCAACAGCTACATAACACTACTGGATTACCTTATGCTGAAACGCATCCCCTGAATATATACCTCATACCAAATCACTTTGATAGTGATGACTGCTGGAAGATAGTGTTCTATACTAGACTTATTTAGCACTGGAGCAAGCAACTGTGTTGAATCTACCAAAAGCGTTTAAGCCAAAACCAGTGGGGTGTTAGCGTTACTAGCAACAGACCCTAAGTAAGTATTTCAAACTTGTTTTCCAGCTTGTTCCTCACCAATGATGTTCTTCAACTGCTCCAACGCTGCTCCAGGATCGACAGGCTCCGAGTGTCAAAAGAGCTGCAACACAGTGGACATGGCCTGCGTGAGTTCATTAATATAATCAAATAGTTTTAATAAATTATAATCTTCTATAATATATATTCACATATACGCAGTTACGTAGATAATCAATCTGTCGACTGTGAAGTGTATTTTCAGATTTAAATCATTTTAAGTTAAAACAATAAATATCTCCATTATGGTCAATTTTAAACCGCTTAAATGCGACCGAATTGTTGAGCTATAATGAGGAAATTTGGCCGACTCTGACCCGTACACAGCCAGAACCGAACATTCAAATTATAGACTAACTGCACTCTTTGGTCACTTTTTAATCACTCTTTAAACATCCAGTTAAATTATATGGGAAATTGTAAAGCCCAGTAAAAATTGTGTAAACTCCTTCCATTTTCATCTAGAAACTGCATTAAAACTTTATTGTGTAGAGAAACTTGTCCTTTCTCTACCCCAGACAAGCTCATAGTTTGATTAATGACTTTTTGACTTATTTATGATTTATTAATGATCTATTGATGATTTATTTATGATTTATTAATGATTTATGTGATAATTCATTTATGAACTCGTTTTGAAACTTTAACCCTAACCCACAATGCGATGATTTATATATTTCAGGAAAAGCACATCTGCACTTTCGTTGTATGTTTTATGTTTATTTTAAACTGTTATAATTCTGTTCTGGAAAGTTTTTACATCACTGATCAGTAAGGGGTCCTTATGCTCAATCACTGTCTCTTCAAGAAGTAGTTATTTTCTACCTGCTACATTTCAAGCACTGTATTAATTCCTTCGGGAAATGCACATCTAGTTAAATTAATACTGAGAGATTCATTTTCCCCAACAGATCAGTACGGAGTGTGTCTCAGGCTGTGTATGTCCTGAGGGACTGGTGTCTGATGGGAACGGTGGCTGCACTGAAGATGCTCTCTGTCCTTGCCTCCATAATAGTAAATACTACCAGCCTGGAGAATCCATTAAAGTCGTCTGCAACAACTGGTAGAAGATAAAGAAAATAATACATAAACCAATATAAACCCATTGGACTTACTTCCATAAGGGTTGCCACACCTGTCCTTATCCACCAGTTTTTTTAAGAGCTTTATTAGAAATAATTATTAATTTCTTGTGTTTCACAGCACCTGCAAGGACAGGAAGTGGCAATGCAGCACAGATTTGTGCCACGGGACGTGTACAGTGTACGGTGACGGGCATTACATCACGTTTGACGGACAACGATACACCTTTGATGGAGACTGTGAATACACTCTTGTCAGAGTGAGTAGTTTATTTATTTATTTGATTTAATTTTATTAATTTTATATATTTTTTGTAAATTCTGTGTTATTTGGATGTTTTTCTCGTTTCAGGATAACTGTGGCCTCAGCAATGCCAGTGGCACTTTCAGAGTCATTACGGAAAACATTCCTTGTGGAACAACCGGCACCACCTGCTCCAAAGCCATCAAACTTTTCTTGGGGGTGAGGGGGATTTTACTGATCTCTCCTTAATGCTGGATTTAAATTGAGACTTAATTAACACACTTTGATCCCGTACAGAGCTAGATACTTACTGGATAAATCAAACCCATTTTTTATGATTTTCCAGAGTAATGAGCTCTTATTAATGGATGGAGGCTATGAAGTTATCCAAAGAGATTCCGGAGAGGAAATTTCTTTCCAGATCAGCATCATGGGAATTTACATGGTCATTGAAGCTAACAATGGGCTAATTCTGATGTGGGACCAGAAGACAAGTATACTCATCAAACTTAGTCCTAATTTTAAGGTGCGTACAGTGTGCATGTAGCATTATCCATTAAAATCAATAAACAGTTGTGACTCAATGATGAAGTGTCAGGTATTACGGCTTGACCACAATTGGCTGCAGGCTGTTAAGGACATGGTGCTTTTAAAAATGCATTAATCAGCATGATGAGACCCTGGGTTTCTGTGTCATTGCCATGAATCATTATTGCTATTGTTTGATTTGTGAAATGATGTAAACAATGGTCTAGTCTTATCATTGAACTTCAGGTTGCCACACATACCTTAGTACTGTCTGTATTGTCTGACCCCAACTTTAATATCAGCTTGGATATGCAAAGAGATTATTTCACAGGGCAATGATGATTATGTGACTGTTGATGGCTTCTGTATAGTTTTCATTATTCTATGTTGATGTTTTGTGACAGGGTGAGGTCTGCGGTCTCTGTGGGAACTATGATGACAACACGAAAAATGACTTTACTTTGAGAAACCAAGGGGTTGTTAACAATGCGCTGGATTTTGGGAACAGCTGGAAGGAGTCCTCCAGTTGTCCCGATGCTACGCAGATCAAAAATCCATGTACTTTCAACCCCTATCGTCAAGCCTGGGCCCAGAAACAGTGCAGCATCCTTATGAATGACGTCTTTGTCTCCTGTCATGCACATGTATGTTTTATGGCCTTCTGTGGATGTTCGTCCAGTTACATGTCTACGTCTTGATTTTCAAAATTTAGTGCTAATATTAACCTTAATACTTGTTTCTCTGAAGGTCAACCCACTACCATATTATTCTGCATGCGTAAGAGATGCTTGTGCTTGTGATACTGGAGGAGATTGCGAGTGTTTTTGTACGGCTGTAGCTGCTTATGCTGAAGCCTGTAACGAAGGAGGAGTCTGCGTTGCTTGGAGGACACCGAAGATCTGCCGTGAGTTCCTCTTGAATTTGAGGTCCAGTTTAAAAAACAGATGTCTATATACATGAATTGCTAAAGCTGTGGGTTTACTTTGGGCTTTTGCTCCTCTAGCTCTGTTCTGTGATTACTACAATCCTCCCGGTGAATGCGAGTGGCACTACAAACCTTGTGGAGCTCCCTGTATGAAGACTTGCAGGAACCCTGTGGGAGCATGCTCCAATCAGATCCCACCCTTAGAAGGTGAAGTGTTGAATCTAATATAAAACACAGCCGTTATATATGTACAGTATTTACTGTATTTACATCCATTTTTTAGGCTGCTACCCGAAATGCCCCATTGATCAGCCATACTTTGACGAGGACACTATGACATGTGTGAACAAGGATATCTGTGGCTGCTATTACAAATCTAAACATTACAGCAATGGTGATGAGGTTCCAAACACAGAAAACTGTCAGACATGGTGCGTTTTACTTTGAGAATGCATAAATGCATCGTTTAGCACCGACTAGTAATTAACGATGCTGTTCCTGTTTGTTTCTCAAGCTATTGCACTTCATCAGAAATCAACTGTCAATCGGATGATAATGGTAAGCCTTTATAGTTGGTAAAATCCCAAATATTAATTACCGATAGCATATAATAGCACTGTGGCACATCCCACAACACTGCCCCTAATGGCAAGAATGTCACTAGACCCATTGCATGTTGGGGTCCTCTGGGTGCATACTGTCCTTGGTGTTGCATTGGTACTCCGGTTTTCTCTGAAATTCATGTATGACTATTAATAATTAATTATTTGGTCTACCTCTGTAGCTTGTACCTGTATATACAATGGGAAAATATATCACTATGGCGACATTATCTACAATACCACTGATGGATACAGCAACTGTATCATGGCTAAGTGTGGAAAGCTTGGAAATATTGACAGGACTTCATATCACTGCTCCACAACACTACCACCAACAACAACAGTTTTTGACTTCTCAACAACAGGTTTGTGCCACTGTGATGTTAGTTCATGGCTGTTTACATTGTATAGCCAACTACTTGAATAGCCAAATTAATACTTGAATAGCCAAATTAACTACTTGAATAGCCAAATTAATAATATTGAGATATTCATGTTTTCAAAATTCAGAATGTGTGAAAGCCTATGATAAATAAAAATTATTCTTTAAATTTCAGTGTCACATAAGCATCCTAGTACCACAGTGCCTTTACATCCAACAACTACAACTCATACGGTACCAATGACAACAGAGGTAACCACTCAAAAACGACCAGTTTGTGAAGTCTGTTCCTGGACAAAATGGATGAATGTAGATTATCCTGTCTTTGGGCCAGAAGGAGGTGACAACGAGACTATTAAAAATATTATTAAATCAGGGCGATATGAAGTATGTGAAAATCCAGAGGAAGTTATGTGTCAAGCTGTGCGTTACCCAGGAATACCCTTATCGATGTTAGACCAGAATGTTACATGCACCAAATCAGGCCTACTTTGTGAAAACAAATATCAAACTCTAATTTGTCTTGATTATGAGGTGAAGGCAAAATGTTGTAATGCCACAGAATGCACATTACCACCAACTACAGCATTACATACTACAAGTGAATCACACACAAATCCAACAACAACACAAAGTACAACAGAAACTACAATTCCGTCTACAACCAAATGCAAACCTGTTTGCTCTTGGTCTGACTGGATGGACTTTGGGCAACCTACCACTGTTCCTAATGGTGGTGAGATTGTACCTATGGCAAAGATACTTGACAATTATGGAAAGGCCTGTTTTATCCCAGAAATAGTTGAATGCAGGGCAAAACTCTATCCCAATCTGACCCTATCTGAGCTGGGACAGGAAGTGACTTGTAATGCTCAAGATGGACTTATTTGTCTCAACCAGAATCAAGGAGTTCAGGGGCAGTGTTTTGACTTTGAAATTAGAGTCAGGTGTTGTGAGATACCATATATTTGTCCCACTACTCACACTGTAACTACCAGCACAACAAAGACAACAACACCCACAACATTTACTGTCATAACTGGACCCACATCGCAATTGGTTTCCAAACAGAATTGTGCCTGTGTTATTGACGGAAGTATAGTTTCACCAGGTAAAACATTTGACTTTCTATTAATTTTTCTTGTCTGCTGTAAAAAAAAAATTTTATCCTTATTTATAGTTGACATAAAATTTTAAATGAATCTTTGATTTTTAAATTGTGTGCGTGTCCAGGTCACCAGCTTTACAATGTGAGCGATTATGATGGATGGTGTTTTATTGCAACTTGTATCCAGACTGAGAATGAAGACTGTGTCGTTGACGTACACCCTTATTACTGTGGTGCCAATTCCACTACACTAGCACCAACCACAAGCCCCATGAAGTCCTGTGAGAAGCCACCTCTAAAGGTAATACACTACAAAGAGACTTAAACTGAGACAATTAAATCAGAATGATGTTCTCTTTCAGATCATTCACATTAGTCTAATTGTTAGTTTAGTACCGCTGCCTCTCACCAAAAAGGACCTCGATTTGATTCCTGGGTTGGGCATCTTGTGTCCATTTTGTCTGGAGTTTGCATGTCCATTGTGGGTTACCTCCAGGGGGTCTGGTTTCTTCCCACAGTCCAAAGATATATGTTAGTCTATGTTGCCAGTTTGGCCCTGACTCTCCTGCTACACTGACTAGGATTAATCTGGTATAGAAATGAATGAATGAATTGTTATGTTCATTATTTTCAGCATGGACAGACAATACCAGATGGAAAATGTGCTAATATTACATGCCACAATGGAATAATAATACACGAGCCTGTGCAATGTGAATCTGCACCTTTGCCAGTTTGCGTAAACAATCACCTTCCAAAGAAAGTCACAGATGAGTCCGGATGTTGTTTCAAGTATGAATGCCAGTGTAAGTAACTGTCCTTTATATCATCTCTGTTTTCTGAAGCTGTTGGCTTTACTCAGATTCAAGATAAATGCTGTACTCCTTTCAGGTATTTGCAGCGGCTTTGGAGACCCGCACTACATCACCTTCGATGGGACGTACTACCCATTCCAGGGAAACTGTTCCTATGTCTTGATCAAAGAAATCAATCCAAAATACCATTTCAGCGTCATAATTGATAATGTCTATTGCGACTCGGAAGATGGCCTCTCTTGCCCTAAGTCACTGACCGTGAACTACAAACCCTATGAAATCTTCATGACACAAGAGATTTATAATGGAACTGTCATCAATCTGGTAACTGAAAATAATATTGATTTACTATACAAATCCCCTCTCTCACACTTAGCATCACCATGACAAAAAACAAAATCACCTGAAGAAATTATGTTTTCTCACAAGGTTACTGTTGACAACAAGCGAGTAATGCTGCCATATGAGAACAATGACCTCAGAATTAGCGACAATGGTATTGAAACTCTCTTGGTGATACCAGCAATCGATGCTCAGGTCACTTTCACTGGCATGATGTTTTTTATCAACCTCCCATGGCAGAAGTTCTACAGAAACACGGAGGGACAGTGTGGTAATGTCATGTTAAAATTGCTAAAATAATGAGTAGAGTTGCAGATTGTATGCCGTCATTTTGTATATATAACTACTATCATTTACTTTATAACCGTAGTGTACCAAAAAGTGACAGGCAGAGAGAGACATACAGACAGACAGACAGACAGACAGATAGATAGACAGACAGACAATCAAAGAGATAGACAGATAGACAGACTGATAGATAGATAGATAGATAGATAGATAGATAGATAGATGCAGACAGACAGACAGACTTATTGACTGACTGATAGATAGATAGATCTGTTGTAATATGGTCTAGTATATTATAATAAAGCTGTTGTTGTAATGATTTTTAGGTACATGTACTAATAACCGTACAGACGATTGTCGATTACCAAACGGCAAAGTTATTTCCTCCTGTGAAAAAATGGCTCCATACTGGAATGTCAGTAGCAATGACAACAACTGTCCATCAAACCCTGTACCACCACCCCCAATGCCGTGCGGAAAGGCTCCAATCTGTCAAAATATCAGCATGTAGGTGCACTGAATCTCTTCACACTATTAAGAACATGAATACATTTGTTTTTAATGTAATCTGGATCTGTTCAAAAGAACCTTAAAGGATTGCCACGAGTTTGTCCCGTATGAGTTTTATGAGGAGGCCTGCAACTTTGACGTCTGCCATATGGACAACGAAACCATTGGTTGTGCCAGTTTGCAGATATATGCTGAACAGTGTGCTCTGGCAGGAGTCTGCGTTGACTGGAGGTCAGCCACCAATGGAGTGTGTGGTAAGTTTACATGGTGTTTGCACAAGTTTTGTAAAAGCATTGTAAACGGTGTTCATTAACCCACCAATTAGAAAGGCTGTAAAATTTATATCTCATCATAGCCTGTAAATATAGATTATTGTAAACATTAGTGTAAAAAAACAAAAGAGCTATACTATTCAAAAACAGATAAATGTCATAGCCATGAATGCAAATAGTCCATTTTCCATAACATTTGATATATAGGGTTGGCCATTTATATGGATACACCTTTAGAAAACTGGATCCAAAATGGCCAACTACAAAATGGCAGACATAGTCACCACCCTTCTTTAGAAAAGTTTTCCCCCCTTCCGTATACTAATATGCCACAAACAGGAAGTTAATATCACTAACCATTCCCATTTTATTTAGGTGTATCCAATTGCCAACCCTGTAGTATTAAAATTTACCCAAACATATGTTTTAGCAATGTTCTGGGGCAAAGTAAAATCTCTAAAGACATAATCTGTCTAAATCTGATCTGAATAGTTCTTGGTCTTGGATCAAGGAAAGACTCAAGGAAAACAGATTGCCCGTTAGTTTGATGGTCAGGTGTCAACAAACTATAGGCCATATGGTGTAGTATATTCTCTTGATATTTACAAACATCTATATGCTCTTTATGTAGAATTCCCATGTGAAAAGCCCAGTGTCTACAAAGCTTGCGGACCTCAGATTGCACCAACTTGTGATTTAAGGTACACTTAAAAAAAACAAGAACTTTTTAAAGAACAACCAATAACAACATTACACTGATATTTTCTTGCTTGATTTTACAGTTTTAACCTGAAATTTATAAGCACACCGAGTGCATTTAGTGCTTTGGAAAGTATGGTCTGGGAAGGTTGCTACTGTCCAGAGGGAATGATCAAGATAACTCCAGATAGAAATGTGTGTGTTAATAAGTCCTGTGGTAAGTCCTCACTTTTATATATAAACTTAACCGACAGGTGATAAATTAATGGTAATGCTAGTTCTATTGCAGCAGCCTGGATACCTGAGTGGGTAAGCGAACACTGCTGGAAAAATCCTGGAGCATTAGCAGCTGGGTTTGATTACTGGGGTGGGGCTGCAACATGAACGGTCTGGTCTGTGCAAAATGGAAAATTCTGTATAAAAGTTTGTCCCAAATAAAATTTGTGCTGTGGCAACTATTAATTGAAGCAGCCATTTTGGTACCTTTTTATCCATGATGACATGACCCCCCACATCATTAGATCAGCATTATAGACAGCACTATCCACGTCCAGTAAAGAAACACGAGTGGAAGATTATCCGTAGGAAGCATAGCATATTTATACCTATACCTCCAGATGGTGTATATACATCCAAAATTCTACCTGTACCAAGATTGTTGTATATACACACCATTAATGTGGTGTACCAAGGCGTGGTGTATATCCATCCAGTTCTGTACATATACCAAGGTGCGTTGCATGTGTTTGGATGACTCATGGTATGTAGGATCCAACACTTTACCAAGACACTTTATGTTGGTTTAACCTTTAATGTATCACCTGCCTGCACTCTACCTTTAACAGTAACTGCAACTGTTTCCTTTCCTCATATAATCAGAGTACTGCATGACACATGACGGACATGTTAAAAAGGTAAACAATCCACATCACAAGTTTATTTATTTTTTTTATTATGTAAATCTGTTTCCTTACATAATAATGTTCATTTACCAATTCGTTAAAGGTCAACGAGACCTGGGTGTCTCATTGTACAAGCTGCACGTGTGAAGAGAAGAGTTTGACAATCAGCTGCATTCCTTTACCATGTCCCACACAACAACCTGTTACCTGTGATGAACCTGGTCTGGTGAAGGTCACGCATACTGTGAATTGCTGCCCACATGACATCTGCGGTGACTTTATACACTTTAAATATTTACATTTCATCATTTTGTCAAAATACAATGTGGCAAAATTCCTGTAGTCATTAAGGCGAGGAAAATCTAAAACTAAATTGGACAGAGGTGCAAGTGATTAACAAGACATTTCTTAATAATAGCAGAACTGGTGGAAACTAGAAGATTGTGCTGGGCGTGGGAATATTTTCTAGCTGCAGGGACTCTGGAAAATGCTTCGGTATTCCTAATAATATGATACTATATATTTTTCAACAGTGTGTAACGTCACCCTTTGTTCCAATGAGAAGCAAACTTGCCAGATGGGATTCACTCAACAAATCGACAAGAAGCATTGTTGTCCAGTTTACACCTGTGGTCAGTGAGAATCAGAATACAAACAATGTTCGTGAAAAATGTTTTATAGATTAAATAATGCATATAAAAATCTGTTCTGTCTCATTGCACAGTGCCCGAACCTGTCTGTGTGTTCAATGACACTATATATAAGGTAATATAAGTAGTAGTATATAGTATATATAGGGTGGGCCATTTATATGGATACATACAGATACATATATATATATATTTATATATATATATGTGTGTGTGTGTGTATCCATATAAATGGCCCACCCTGTATATATAACTTCATGTATTTACCGGTGTCGATAAAGATCCTTTTATATTTCAGTATAATATTTAGGTTTTTTTTCTTGTTCCAGCCCAGTGCAAATGTCCCTAATGAGAAATGTAACACGTGTGTGTGTTCTGATGAAGTGGATTCCAAAACTAAACTACACAAAATCACATGCTCTCCTATTTCATGTGATACACAATGTTCCCCGGTGAGTAAAGAGAAATTCACACCGTGATGATTTTTCTAAAACTGTTCAAATACCATAATTTACTAATACATTAATACCATTATTCAGGGATACGAGTACCAGCTGGTTCCAGGAGACTGCTGTGGAACATGTGTACAGGTCAGCTGTGTCGTCACATCTGGAAACGCCACTCAAATTATCAAGGTGAGATTTTAAAGCATCTTAAAAAAAGATGTTCTACGCGAAGAAACATTTGGTTTTAAATATCTATCTGCGTGCAGTATGTTGTATTGTACTGACATTTTTATACTAGATTCAACTTTATTGTCATTGCACAAAGTACATGTAGTGAGACAATGAAATGCAGATTAGCATCTAACCAGAAATGCAAATTAGCAAAATAAAAAAGTGAAGTCTGTAAACATGAGCAGTTCGTGTATAAATAAAAAGTTATATACAGTAAATATATACCTTATGAAAGGTTCCACTGTATTTGAGCTAATACATAGGGTTCAATATGATGTTGGTCCCTTTGCAGCTAGAACAGCTTCAGCTCTTCTGGGAAGGCTGTCCACAAGCTTTAGTAGTGTGTTTATGGGATTTTTTGACCATTTTTCCAGAAGCACATTTGTGAGGTCACACACTAATGATGGACGAGAATACCTGGCTCTCAGTCTCTACTCTAATTCATCCCAAAGATGTTCAATTTGGTTAAGGTCAGGAATCTGTGCAGGACAGTCAAGTTTATACACACCTGACTCTGTCATCCATGATTTTATGGACCTTGCTTTGTGCACTGGTGCACAGTCATGTTGGAAGTGAAAGGGGTCAGATCCACAAGGTTGGGAGCATGGAATTATCCAAAATGTCTTGGTATGCTAAAGTATTCATACACCTGTGGCCATGGAAGTGATTGGAACGCCCAATTCCCATAATTTGGATGGGTGAGCAAATACTAAATATAGTCTATGTGCCATAAACTGTTGTAAGACTGTAGACATCAGCATCAGATTTATCAGTAATGCAAATATTGTATACTCTAATAGTAATTAAAGTGCAGGTAAGGCACAGGTTATTGTAGAAGTAATATACATAGCAGGTAACATACATGTGGTACATACAATGGATAAAAATAAATATCATTATTGAAAGAAGGTGCTTGGTCATCTAGGCCAAGGTCGGTGTGTAGGGCACAGTCACTGACCAAGGTGTAAGTGGTACCCGGGGGGGATGTTACCATGGAGCAGAATTCAACAGTGTGACAGCTGTTGGGAAGAAGCTGTACCTTAGAATACTGGACTAGGAATGTAGTGCATCCTAGACAAGAGGGGGCAAACAGTCTGTGGCTGGGGTGAGAACTGTATTTGATGATGTTATGCAGCCTACGTAGACATCTTTTGTGATGGACAACCTCGATGAAAGAGAGTAATGAAGCAATGATGTGCTAGGTAGTGTTCGCACCCTCTGGAGTAATTTGTAGTCTTCAACTAAGCAACTGCCATTCCACACTGAGATGCAGTTGGTGAGGATGTACTCGACAGTGCAGTGGTCCAATACCTAGTTAATGAGGGAGGTTCTGATGCCCAGATCTTTGAGTTTGGTGATTAGTTTGGAGGGTATGATGGTGTTGAATGCTGAGCTAAAACCAACCAACAACCAGCATTCTCACATAAGTGTTGTTGTTGTCCTGGTTAGAATGGGCGGGGAGTAGTGCCATGGAGATGGCATCCTCCATGCTCCTATTTTTGCGGTAGGCAAATTGTAGGGGATCAGTGTGGGTGGCAAGCAGGATTTGATGTGAGCCAGGACGAGCCTTTCATAGCATTTCATTATGGTAGAGGTAAGTGCAACAGGTCAGACGTCATTGAGGATTTTTGCGTTGGGATGTTTCGGCACCGGCGCAGTGACAGGTTGAAGATGTCAGTCATGACCACAGTCAGCTGCCCAGCACAAACCCTAAGCACTCTTCGAGGGATGCCATCAAGGTCAGCAGCCTTACCTGCACTGATACAGATCTGTGCAGCACACACATCAGAGTGTTGGGCGGGTGGTCTGTAGTAAGCACTGTTTTTATGTCCACTTCCTGATTGTCCCTGTCAAAGCGAGCATAGAATCTGTTCAACTCACCAGGGAAGGAGGTGTCACTGGTTTGAGGAGTAAGGTTAATGGGTTTGTAGTCCATGATGGCTTGGATGTCTTGCCACATGCATCAAGGGTCAATAAGAAGCTTGTGGCTGTGCTTGGCCTTCCTGACTCCCCTTTTCAGATCAGCTCTGCATGAACTATAGCATCACCTGATCTAAAAGCAACATGACATGCCTTAAGCACTAGACAACCTCACATTTTCTGATTAGGAAATGTGAGGATCCTTTTGTGGGTGGTGACATTGTTGATCTGAGTATTGATATAGTCCAGAATGGAGAAGGCATAGGCATTGATATCTGTGTGGAAGTCCATTGAAGCCTGGGGGGCAAAGATACTCCAATCTGAATATTTAAACTGTAGTTGTAATATAGAGTCTGCCACACTTTCACTGTCCTCATTGTGAGTTTCTCATGTATGTATTTGGGGAGAAGAAACAATGAGAGGAGATCAGACTGTCCAAGGTGCTTTGTAAGCGTCCGCCATGCTAGTGTAAACATAGTCTAAGATCTTGTCTCCTCCTGCAGGGCAGGAGACATTTTGGTAGAAATTGGGAAGTACAGTCTTTAGGTTAGATTGGTTAAAGTCACCCACAACAATGAAGGCTGTTTCTGGATGTGAGGGCTGTTGTTTACTGATTTCATCCTCTTCTTTAAGGTAAAAGAGACCTGGGTGACCGGTTGTATGAGCTGCACATGTGAAGAAAAGACTCTGACCGTAAGCTGTAAGTCTTTACCATGTCCTACACAAGAACCTGTTATCTGTGATGCCCTCGGAGAGGTCAAAGTCACCCAGATTGTTGACTGCTGCCAACGTGACTTCTGCAGTGAGTTTACACATTTCATACACTAATGGTATAACATCATAGACTCACAGTTCCACCAAAAGATCACAATTTATGTACTTACATTCTTCTGCAGCATGTAATTACTCTCTTTGTCCCACGGAGACACCAAACTGCTCTCTTGGATTCATGAGACACACAGTAACTAAAGGCTGCTGTACAGAATACACATGTGGTGAGTGTGGTGTACTTACAGTACTCTATATATTTATGTAATATATTACCATTAAATGTATTGAAAATCAATTTTGTTTTTCTTTTGACAGAACCCGAATCTGTCTGTGTGTTCAACAACACTGTATATACGGTAAGAACAATGTAAACATGGTACATCATAAATAATCACTCTAATTTAATTATTGAACACTATACTGAAAAGTATACAAGTAACACTAGTGTATTATTCTCCTGAACATTACTGCAATTATCAGTGTAGATCTGATCCTTTCACTTTTTAATAAAATGTCTACTCTTGTTCCAGCCCAATACAACTGTTCCT